>BGPR01000067.1:1242350-1429689 GCA_013235015.1 Araneus ventricosus
AGTCTAGAGAGCCGTTCTTAATCATGTGACCACTACCTGTCATTCCCAATACTCACTTATCCCGGGGCCGCATATAAAGCATTCCCTCTCCAGTTGAGTCAGTAGCAACTATCGACAGATCTGATTAGGACGAAGCGAAGTGAGCCCCTCCACTAGCCCGGAATATGGCGATGTTTAGGCAACTCGTGCAATGCGACCGTTAAATTTCAGAATGTTATTTAATAAAATAGTAGAGTTCTTCCACAAGATACTGCCTTGCTTAATTTTTGAAGGATTAATTCTTTTCCTGATTTAATTAGCTTGTATTTGTTTCATCTTTCTTTTAGACATATTAGTTCCCATATAAAGTCGTCTTTAAAAAAATCCCTCTTCAGCGAGCTTGAGCAGATTCCTTTACGCTAATGTTACGAAATGTGAAATATTATATTGATCAGTGACAGACGTAATGACTTCATTGTTTCACATATATTTAGATCTATGATTTATTTTTTACTGTCATCAGGTTTTATCATTTTGTTCCTTCCAAAAGTTATGAGAATTTATTGGTCAGTACATTTGCTCAATTTTTTATATCCCACACCAATCTCAGTAGGACCAGTCATAAAAGTAAACATCCAACAGTGCATATCCCTAGAAACATTAAACCAATAATGCTGAAACAGTAACAAAGAAATTGACTCACAAATGAAGAAAGACTCCAGATTTAAAGAATTAATTTATTTAATCTAGGTTACAAATATAATTGGCTAAGCATACTTTGCATATACGGTGAAATCTATGGCATGAAACATACTAGAATGGGCTCATTTAGAGCAGACCCTATTTAAAGATAATAGTGACTAAATTCTTAACATATAAGAGAAAAAATTATTAAACATTGTGATTGACAATTAATATGTGTGTTTTAAAGCACATAGGATAAGACCATAATTTGAACAGTAATTTAAATCTCCATCGACGATTAAAACCATATCTCAGGCAAGAAAATCTCAAAACAATTTTTAAAATTGAGATATATTTTCAATATCAAAAGGATAAAGGAAATTTATTTAAATATCTATCGTTTTGGCTATTATATTGAATTATCCTGGTCCCGCCAAATATTTAGTTAAATATCAAACAAAGTAATCTGTAAAATTAACTTCTGTATCAAATTAATATTAAAATTAACTCTTACATTAAAATTAAATAGTAAGACAAAATCTCCATAAACCTTTTGACAAGTTCTTCTGCTATTTGCCGACGCAATCCTTGAATCTTAGATACATAATAATTATCTTAATTTAAACCTAAAGTTATTGTGGCTATATGTGTATGTTCACATCTACAAACCACTGGACTATTTCAAAGCAAAACCGATTATGTTTTATAATTTACATGCTTAATCTAAAGGATTTTTGTTTGATGTTCTCTGTTCTACAATAGAATGATACAGGTAAATTTTTGAGCTAAAGTGTTATAATTTATTTTAGTTTAGTTACATTAATGTCCGTTTTGAAGCAACCTGAGGGTTCTTTTGTGGGACAGACCTCGAATTGTAACACCACAGTTGGATGACAGGGACGATACCTGAACTGGCATCCCCTCTCAAAGCTTTCTCCACACATGGGAGGGACGTAGCCCCCATGTATGATTTAAGTGCTGGCAAATACATCGGCAGGATCGGGTTTGAGCACAGAGCCCTATAGAGACCTAACCACTAGGTCGCAGGCTCTGATAATATGTTTTGAACACCAGTTATATAAGAAAGAACAGTAAACTTTAAAATAGAGAACCATAAATTTTCATGATTTGCTTAAGTTAAACCTTAACTAGTAATTACCTGACATTTTTTAATTCAAAATTTTGTTAAAGCAGTTTTAATATCTAGCGTATTGTATATCATGTATATTATTTGTATTACATTCACAAAAATTAAAAGATGTCTTCTTTCCATGGTTATGGAAGAAAAACCAGAAGATAAAATATTTGCAGCAATTATTGTTTCAAATACACTTAACGATAAATATTTCTAAAAGTATTTTTTTAAAAAATAAAATATTTAGATTAAAGTAAAAAAAATATTCTAGTATAATAAAATTTATAAAAAATTACTTTTTTTAAAAACTTTTAAGATGATGGAAAAATCATTTTTGTTTAACATTTCAGGAGTTACAGGAAAAAAACGTCAAGTTTTTGGTTAACTTTTATTGTCTTCTTCCTTTTTTTAATAACGCTTTTTTTGTATGTTAAAATCTGAATAAACCCTCGCTTCGTGCACATTTCATCTCTAATTATGTGTAGTAAACTATGGCGTTCTAGGATCAATTCTCTACCCTGTACAGTGCTGCACACGACAGATTCTTATTTATTGGCTGGTAGAGTTCAACTTTCTAAGGAAAGTGGTTTTGGGTTTCTAGGGTCCTGATCGTGAAGATCATGAGAAATTTTCTGAAATTCTATAAAGAATCATCTAAAATTATGATTGACGGCCCTAAAACCTTTCTAAACTAAGGGTTTCTATTCTTTCAAAACATCTACACAATTATTTTTCAAAAATGTTGCAAGAATGGGCAAAAGATTCAAGGATTATTTTTCGGCAATTGAAAATAAATTTACTGGATAGAAAATGAATCATTTTATGAAGAATGCTTCAGAGATCACCACAATTTGAAGCTCTTGATTTTGTTCTTTATTTGAAAAATATTTTTAATTCATGATCTTTCTAATTGAAAATTCGATTGTACTCTTAACCTTTGAAAAGTTTACTTGATTTACATATTCTCTATAAACATAAGAGCATAAATCATAATTAGTTACTTTTATTTGCTTGCATTTGTGAGAGGCCAAGAGAAAGAGCCATATTATTGAAATAAAAAATAAAATGAATTTATCATAAAATAGTCTTACTTTTGGTAAAAAATAATGTATGTGGAAAATGTTCAACATGAGATTTGCCATTGTTATAGATTTAATTGTAATAAAAAAAAATTTTCTTCAGAAAAAAAGTACATTAACAGAAAGAAACAATAAAATTGCTAAAGGATAGTATAAGTATGATTTAATATGCACAACAGTCACCCATGAGAATTCCATTTACAATTTTCTCTTAAGGATTATGGCCAAATGGTTAGACATCTATCCTATAATAAATATTGTGGTAAATTCCAAATTTTAAATTATTTTTGTGTTTAAAATTTATTAGTGATATTACAAATAATCAAGTATGTGCTATATTTTTGTAAATGATTGACAGGTTTGGAAAATTCACTCACTGCATGTAATTTGTATATAGTATGAGACAATTTTAAAAGAATAATTCACATTCCTGTCAACCATAATCATATCTGTTTCAATCTTAACTAACCATAGATATTCATCCTTTTCCTTATAATTTTTGAGGTCAACGAGCTTTAGGTGATAGTAGCTGGGCAATTTGAGTTCTTTGAGATTCACTCTCTTGTTCTGGCTACTAGGAACTTATGATGAAAGAATTGTGGCGACATGCGTACTGTGACTGAATATAATGATTTTGTGTATATATGTAACATTATACACTCGATACATTAAATAAAGTTTGAAATAAAATTATTTCTACTTACGAGCACACGAATCGTGCACCAGATGGATTGGACTCGAAGATTCCATTTCGTTTAGGTAAATTTCATATTCAAGCTATCAAGCTTTGACGTCGAGATATATTCTTCAAATTAGATCGAAGGATATATTTTCCGAATCTGTTTGTATAACTTCATTTTCGAAAGAAGAAGGAAGTTCTAATTTTGAAGAGCTATTTGTCAACACCAAGAAAACAAGTAGTCGAAACCATCACAAAAGGCAAGAAATGATAAAGCGGCCGGCAATAAAACGTAAAGTTTGGTTTTCAAAGACTCGCATTCGGTCGTCCAATCAGTTCGTCGTAGGTTGACTATCCGGACTCAACTGGAGTGGGGAATGTTTATAGCGCCGGGCCAACGGAGGAGTTGGTTGCATGGGTCGTGGTGGTCGATCCCCCCTTTTCTCGGCAGGCCTAGGCTTCGATTTAGATAATGGGTGGGAGCAATCCAGAATAGAGAGTCGAAAACCAGCAATACGTAATACTTAAGCGGTTAATGCCATATGTCTTTGTTTCTATGAAGAGTAGATGTGGAAATGTTTCCATTTTGATCCCAGCTTTGTATCTGTATATTCAAGTATAAAACGTACTTCTTCCGGGCATTACCACTGGTTGAGTGTTAAGATAGTTTTCCGTCATAATAGACAAAAGCAGACCTGGTCTGGAATAATTCGATTGCGAAAGAGATTATAATATTTTCAGTATTTCACATCAGTTAATGTTGATTGTGTAAAGAGATAACCGTTGAGTGAACCTCAATGGCTTACATTTAATATTAGCTTGGTTTTGTAATTCGGGGAGGAGGAAGGCAGACACAGAAACCTGCTGATAGGATTTTTTAATGAGGTCAGATCTTGCTGTCTTGTTATACCCTTCAAGGGCACCGCGCCGCTTTTGGCATCATAATTCGGAGGAGGAACGAGGATGTGACATCACAGCACAATATAAGACGATGTAATTGTATATTTAGACGACATTTGCCATGAACACGTAACTGATGAAATGTTAATCGACTTCATTCGTTAACATTAAATTAAAGAAATTGACATGTTTTGAGAAAAAAATTAATGTAATTTAAAATATTGAAAAATCGAGATAAACATTTCTGAAATAGACCTTCTCATTTTTACAATGAATATAATTAATTTGGACTGAAATGTAAATAATTTAGTTTTATATTTAAATAACAGATGGCGCCATGATCAATTACATATTTCGTCTCCGTCTCTCCATTTTTTCGGTAAAATTAAATGTCAAATCTGTGCTTCGACATTATTATATTTACAATATATCAGTACAAATTTATTTTTTGAACTTTAAAACAATAATTGAGTTAAAACAAAACACATGCTTTTTTATAAAAAATATCGGAATGTATTTGATTATTGGATTCCTGTTGCATTATTTAGAAAATTGATAATTTTAACCATCCAACTTTTTTCACTTCGAATATTCTCACGGTATACACTCAATGAAGATACAGGAGATAGCGACTTCGAGTAATCTGTGCGTAGCAATTGAAAGAGATGCTATTATAGTTTGAAATGTTTTTTTAATCAGAGTAGTCATTTGTTTGAAAAGCCTCTCCTGCTAGAATTTCTCTTACTAATGCATATAAATGCCGTGAAGACCCATTAGTTTTAATACATGTTATAAACTGTACTTTCCAATTATCTTACTGGCGTTTATAAGTATTATTAGTTTCTTTTCCCATTTCATTTTGAGTTCAATTCTAAAAACCGCGCTGCGTGTTAGGCTTTGAATAGTTCACAGAGTTGAAAGGCTGCAAAAGTAACATGTGAGGGACAATAATAATAATAAATATAATATAATTTACAATTCCTTATTTTTTGCTGCACGGTTTTCTTAAACTGTGGGTCGCAGAAACTTTTACGTTTCAGATTTTTCTATATTTGCAAGCAAACATTGTTACGAAAATTGTCTCCGTATAATTCATTCCTATAAAATTTTCTGAATGAGGGTTCCTTCAATTTCTTTTTCTTATTTACAATTAATTATAATTCTTGATTTTCTTACTTAATTTTTTAATTTTAGTGTTCGCGAAAATTTTTTCAATTGAGAATGGGGTCGTGAAAGCTTTTCCATCCTGAAAGAGTGGCAGTTTGAAAAAGCTTTGGAAACTCTGAGAGGATTATAAAAATAATTGGTTGCACTTTTAAGATGATCTTCCATTCCAAATTTTCATTGGAAGATCATTGTTATAAATTAGGCAGATACATAAATTGGTATATTGTGATTTATAATTATAGCATTAAAAAAAATCTTGTGAATAATTTCTTTTTAAATCGTTGACTAAGCGTTATGTTCAAGCGTTTTTAAAACTTCGGTGAAACTAGACAATAATCTAAATTGATTTCAAAAATGTATTAAATGATTTTAATAGGCGGTGTCTTTTAGTGTGTAGTAGCTGCGACTAAAAATACACTGTAGAAGTTGAAGTACCACTAAAAAAATCGATTTATCCAAAATTTCGAATTAAGAGAAGCTGGATCTAAAAATGGGTACAGCAAGAGGAAGTGACAATTTTTAAGCTAAAAATGGGAGTAAAGAATTATTATTAACATTTTTAATGAATAATGCATAATTAATAAACAGTAATTTTAATAATTACAATGATAATAATTATAATTTTAAAAACAATTTTAATGAATAAATAAGTAAGTAGAAGCTGCCTAGAGAGCGTTGAGGTCCGCTCAAAGGATAGTGGACCTGCACGTTAGAAACTGCTAGGGCCACTTCAGAGTTGCCACATAAAGTAAAACAAACACAAGGCATGGGTTATTTAACTAACGAAAACAATGCAGAAATAATTAAAAAAAAAAAAAAAAAAATTGCAATTTTAGTTTTTTGGGGGGGGGGGGGGAATTTACCAAGATTAATTCGAATTATAAACTGTATTTTAACACTATGCGGAATGTAAAGAACCAGAAAAAAAATCGAGTTATCCAAGTTTCAATGCATAATATCAGATTATAGAAAAGCCATTTGAAATGCAACAAAATAGTAATACAAAGCAAATTAAAGTTATTTGAGTTCCAAAAGGTGAAAAAAATAATGAGTATTAAATGGATTAAATAGCACTTTTAAATTATTAAATAAAACATTCGTTAAATAACAACAAAAAAAACTTTCAACTTGCCTTTTTTTTTATTATTAAAAACATGAAGTGACTGGTAATACCTTATAAATTAGGTTACAACAGTCATTTTATAAATATTGTTCAAAAGAAAAATAGTTGAGATTTGTAGAAACAGATAAAGATAGGATTTGTATCTTGGAAAACTACAGTAAAGTTTATCATAGCAAAACAAGCAATTTCATCAACATTAATTGTTAATTTTTAGACTAATTTTTCGAAGATTATAAAAATATTGTGAAACAAAATTTGAAAAGAGATGGTATCGTGAAAATTTTAAAAAAGAGAAGGTATCGTGAAAGTTTTCATGATCCCAATACGATGAGGGGTAAAAATCCACAGTTGAAAAGCCCTGATCTATTGGTTTCAGACTCTTTGATTTCCATAAATAGTAGCTATTTTATACGGATTTGTATCGTGGGATTCCGAATTTCCCTTTCAAGTCCTCTGCATCGCTAGAAGAAAAGAAAAGGAGGGGGGGGGGGGGGACACACTTCTAAAAAATGTCCAATTATTCCAATGGGTTAAGAATGAGTATTTCGTGAAAGCTGAATAATAGATGTCATATATTATAATTCCAGCGATTTATTATGGAGGGTTTTTTTTTTTTGGTCATGTGAAGATACTGAAAGAAGAATTAAATAAGAAACAGGCAGAGAGTGATGGCCCGTGTATAGGGACTGCGGAACTGCGGCTTCAAGCTATGATAGCATAAATATCTAATTCATTAGTCCTTTAACAGTTCAGTTTTCTCTGTCTAATTAAATGATCCATTTTATTTTGGGATTTGTTGCTGCTTTGATTCAGCTAAGAATCCACAGGAAAGATGTTTATGGAAACATAATTTTTGTATCGAATAATAACATCTATGAATGACTTTATTTTAGACGACATTTTAAAAATACGGTAATTCGACGCACAAACCTGACTCATCAAAATCTGTCAAGGGATTAATAGTTAAAAGCCAGTATTAAAAATGATTTAAATGAAAATACTTCACCAGAAGATCATAGGACTAATTATCTACTGAAAGATTATCTTGGTCAGAAAACATGGAACTACATGAGACATGATCTCCAAAAGCCTCCATGTTAAAATATCATGTGCCATAATGTTGTTAATTCTTTAGTTCCATGCATTATGGAAGGCAATTGATATTTCGAATTAGTCGGATGATTTAGATGTTATGGCATACAAGGAAATTCGCTATCTTATTATAGAAACTTTGATTATTTTTCAGCACAGGAATATACACTATTTTCTTGACGTCAACGAAAGACGCGATGGATATAAAAAGTGTGTTTTTACTTTTGTACATAATATTCAAATACCAGCAAGTTCGATTAATTTTCGAGAGTTTTATTGGAAACAGATAAAAAAAAACAAACTAAACTTTTATTATTGTACTAATTTACTTTCAGGTGGCGCCAAGTGTATGGCGGAATCAAAATTTTATTAGAGTAATTGATGAACTGATAATTAACTTTTGAAAATATGCATCAATAGCAAATAAATGTACGCAATTTCAAAACTCTAGCATATCAGGAAATGAATGAAAAATTGGTTACTAAATTCCATCTTTACAAACATGAAACAAGTTAAATTAAGTAAAAGTGTATAAAATAGTCATTTATACGGTATGTTTCTTTTCTTGTAAAATTTTGTTTGTGTGTTGCTCATACGTATCCCTATGTTCTGAATGCATAGCACCGAGGTGTGGTGTTCTTATGACCACTAATTTTTTTCTCTCAACAGTGCTTTGGGGTGCTTTGATTCCAATTACCTTTTTATTCTACCCTGCACTGTAAATCACTGCAATAGTACGTAGTGTGGCGTACATCTTTACCAAACTCAGATAAACCTGTCTCCATTTTGGGTCATTTTTCTCGTTCTGCTCTGTTAGTAGACGAGCCTAACATGTCTCTTTATCGAGCTCTCTACTTTACGAAAAAAGACGAAAATTATATATTTTGATACGAAAGACATATATTTTGTTACTTTTCTTCGTGCAAAATTTGGAAGTTTCGACGATATATCCTTTATAAAATAATTGATTTGAGGCTCGAGGTTCTCTTGTATTGTATCTGGATAAAGGAGGATGTTTCGTTCGAAATAAAATTTACGAATGCAAATGTTTCTAGCTGTGTTAGCTGGGTTTTTAGCTATATAATGGAATGATTTGAACAGATTCTTAATAATCATAACGGTGCTAACTAATCATTTTATTATTTCTTCAAAGTATTTTTAGTTACAGATAAATTCCTTTCAAATTAACTTATTTTTCTGAATTCAGTAACTGTCATCTGTTAAAATGAGATTTCAGCCATGATCGAACTGAAATGCAATACAAATTACCAGTGGCGTAGCTGCAACTTTTTCCAAACGGGGCGAACTTGAAATATGTCGTTACAAGTTACGTAGAGCACATAAACCTCAAAATAAAATAATAAATTCCAGGAAAAGACGTTTTATTAGTGACGTAATTCGTCGTTTGACGCCCTCGATCTGTACAGATAGGTTGCGAAATCGCGCGTCCATCACCGGTCTTTCTTTCACATATCGGCAATTTACCAACAAAAGGAGAAAAATAACGAATTAATTACATTAGTTATTTTTTTTTATAAACACAGTGATTGAGCTATTGTCGCTGCTCTTAGTTATAAAATTTTTTTCATGCATTTCTGATTTTGCCGACCGCTACCCCCTCCCCGTTAGCTACGCCTTTGCAAGCTACATACTTCATGGGTCGATTAGAATCATAGGTGGTTTGTTGAGGGTGAGAAGAAAGATGGGGAAAAAAATGGAGGCAAAGACATATCATTTTATAGTCACTCGAGGCTAACAGCCTCTTATTGTCAAATTTTAATTAGCTGAAAAATAATACTGCATCATTATTGTATTGTCAAAATTTAGGAGAGAAATTTGGAATATAGCTAGGAGCCGGAGCATTTATACTTGGGAAGAGATCGACAGATGGCGACACCAGACAATCTGTTAACAATTGCTGTCTGCTTACAATACGGGATCGCAAGGAATAATGTCTAAAACGATACTCTTTATGAAATGGTCTAATAATCATTATGGAATCGTCTTTTTGGAACGAACTTTATTGTGTCTAATTTGGAATTAGGGAATAACTGCCTTTGTTGCTTCAAATCCCATAACTCTTTAATTCAAATTCAATGTCTAAAACGGGGTGAAGGGCCCGATAGTAATGATATAGTTGGTGGTCCTTGCCAGTGCCAGAAATTTAAAATTACAGAATATGTCGTATTTTATTTTATACGAAAATATCAGATTATTACAATGATTTAATACAAATTTAAGATTATTGCATATATTTCGATATTTCTTAACACCTTCATAATACATGATAATACTGGGGGGAAAAAAAGTTATGATTCGCGTCTGCGCAATGGAAAAAAAAAAAAAAAAAAAATTCAAGTTAAGGGCGAACTTCAAAAATTAAACATGAACAAGATCAAGACAGCTAAGAATAAAATTCGGGTCGAGTAAATTATTAAATATTTTTTTCTTCTTCACGGTGAAGACTAGTTTTAGATGTGAAATAAAAAAAAGCTAATAGTACTGGCGAATAACCTGGTCGCCAAAGGCTGCTAGCAAAAAATATGCTTTTATAAGCCATATATTCTTATATAATATGGATTGTTCAGATTTTTTTTACATATTCTTGTTCCAGGAGTTTTCAGGAATTTAGTAATATGTCAGAGATATTAATAAGAATTAGTAAAACAGACATTTAAATTTTTCTGCATTTTTGTTATGAAAACTGTGGCAAACTGTGAAACTTATATGGCAAAAAAAAAAAAAAAAGTGTCTGAATCAAGAACTTAATTTTGAATTGAAATTTTATGAAAATATGCAAAAATTTAATGTAAATATTTTATTTCAAAGATATTTTTACTGTTTCTCTCTCATTTTCTTTACCTGCAATAAAACTAATACATCACAATTAATATGTCTATATAGCTTTGATGTTTTCCTGTTAACGGTTATTTATTAATTTTTTTTATATTTTATTTCAGATGAAGTCAAGAAATTATGAACGAGTTGAAAAGGTTAGTATATTTCTTAAGATATTTCTTATTATATTATTTGTGAATTAACTATTATATTTATGAAATATATATCTCAGTGTGGCACTTAATGTGACCACCCACTTTTTAATAAATCTCAGTCAATTTTTGTTTCCTTTTTTTGCTTTCTTCTAAATATTAATTATTTTTTTTGTAGTTGTTCACTCGATGTCTCGTGAAAGTTTTAAATATTGAATTATGGAGAACGTATCTTAATTATGTAAAAGAGACCAAAGGATCATTACCTTCTTATCGGTAAGTAATTGTCAGAAACCGAAGGTTATTAAAATATTAATGCATGTTTAGGTTCATTATTTACTTAAATGCTGTTGCATAAAAAATATTTTGGAGAAAATTTTATTAATATAAAAACTGATTATATATATTATTTACTTCTTTTTCTAGAGAGAAGATGGCTCAAGCCTATGATTTTGCATTGGACAAAATGGGCATGGACATATTGTCATATCCAATATGGAATGACTATATCAACTTTTTAAAAAATGTGTAAGTTTATTTTTTAGGCAATAGTACTAAAATAAATTGAATTTTGGAATTTGTTAGGCAGGAGAAATTAGCAATAAAATAACTTTTATTACATAAAAAATTTTAAACTACGACATTTTTCTGAAAGTTTCTTTGGATTTGTTTCTTAACCATTAAATTACCGGCTAAATGAACTTGCATACATCCTCTTTAAAACAGAGATGGGGCGGGGATATTATTAAAAAAAAGTACAGGATAATGCTTTTTCCTGTTTTCAAGTAATGGGAAGATAAGATTTGTGACTTTCGACAATTCATAGGGTTACTATTATGGTTTTTCTTCATCAGCAATAGTGCCATGCAGGGAAGTAAAATCTTTATCATGTAGTGGTACAACAGTTTACTATACTACCCATACTAAAATACTATACCCATACACTAAAGGAAAAATTTCTTCTGATACAACTTTTTTGTTCTCCTTCTAAGGAAAAGCTTAAGCAAACAGCTCTCTAAAATATTTTACTTTTCTGAATACTACTTCCATTGCCATTATTTCTATCTTAAAATCTACAAGTTGAGCCTAAACATTATTACATTCAATTTATGTGTTCAATATATATAAAATTGGAATTGTTTGATTAGAAATTTATCATGTTATTACTGGTTAATTTGCATGTCAAGAATGTAGTGTGAATTTAAAATCTAAGATTTAAGCAACTAACTAAACACTTTTTAAATTCTTAAATGAAAATAAAAATAAGGGTCCAATTATAAGTGTAACACTAAACAAACCAACAGTTCTCAGATAGATTGAAATTGAACATTGGTATAGCAAAGGTAAGTGGTGCCTGGGGCTTAATATTATTTTTTAATCCCCCCATCATATCTATCTTAAAAAAGTGACAAATACATGTTTATCTTTTACTTCTGTTTTTTCTGTATGTCTGGTGCCCCTTGCCTCCCAGTTGCTATGCTATTGCTTGTAGAACACACTTGCATTGGAGATTAAAATAGGTGACCCACTCTATCCATAGTCTGGTCAGCATCCAGTGGTGTAACGAAAATAAGTGGGAACAGGGCAAGGGTTGATGGGGCCCAGGACATGGTAACATTATTTTGCACCCCACTTCGTATTTGATTTTAAAAATTGACATAAACACACTGATATTTTGTCACCACTAAGGCTGGCCCCTTGTCCCCTGTTGCTATGCCATTGAAACTGAATTAAAAAAAGGTAATTTGTCTGACCATGTTATGTTTAGTGTTCAAAATGTAGATTTTGTATCATATTTATTTGTTATTTAAATTGGTTGCACATTAATGTATCCCCTTTTCCTTTCCTTCATTAGCGAGGCTGTTGGAAGTTATGCAGAAAATCAAAGAATTACAGCTGTGAGAAAAGTATACCAAAGAGGAATTGTAAATCCTATGACAAACATTGAGCAGTTGTGGAAAGACTATGTTGCTTATGAACAAGTAAGTACTAGTTTTAGGATTTAATACTGTTCGTTTAACCTTTAATTTCATATTATGTTGCTTATGAAGAAGTAAGTAATAGTTTTAGGATGTAAAATGACTAACTAAACATATAAGTACACAATATTTTAATTTACTATGCTTATGGTATACTCCTATGCAGTGACACTGAATTCTGAATATCTGGTTTATATACATATGTAGATTGTCTTATAAATTAATCACTGGATCAAGAGTTGTCACAAGAAATGTGGAATGAATGATGAGAAAAAAATTCTCGCTGGGCTATTTAAAGATGTATATCTTTTTTTTTTTTGCCAGGTGATGCAATTTTCCTTGCAATTTTTTTTAAAAGCTGATATGTATGATAGTAAAACTCTCATGTCGTGTATGATAGTAAAACTCTTTACACTAAAGTATCTATCCATATAAATTGTTGCCACATGCTTTTTAATTCTTTTAAGTCCAGGGATTAATTTTTTGTCACTTTCTATTTTATTTAAATTTAAAGGTAGAAACTTTTGTGTTTTCTTTTAATGTATTATTTACTAAGAAAAAAAGAATTATTTTACTGCTTACTAGCCGCTCTCATCCACTCAGCACTGTCCTTTCCACTGGTTGCTTCGAGGCTCTCAGCCACTACTTTCCAGTTTTAAATACTGCATGAAGATCAGTGGAACAAAACCATAGTAGATTTCATATTCTTTGTAGACAACAGATTCCTTTAAAATTGTAAAATCTTTCAATAAACCTCTTCTAGTTGTAATGTTTTGTATGACTTTTTCATGAATTTCGACATGAAAGTCTTCAGATCCATAAATACAAAATGAAATTGCACTAAATAAAAAGTTTCCATCACCTACAATAGGTATTTTACAATACTTTTGACATTGTGATGGAACTGTTGGGATCTATATATTTAAAATAATATGGTAAAACCTTTAGACAGTTCGCCAGCCCCAACCACCAGAGCGATTTTGACATTTTTTTTTTCTCATTTGAAAGGTTATGTTGTCTAGATATGTTATCAAGGGTTGTCTGCCACGCACCAACCTCCATTTTTGAACAAAATCGAACAAAAATATAGAGAATGTATGGAGGAGAAGTGTTTTTTCGATTTCGTTCGAAAATGGGTTGGAGGTGGGGTGGGGGCAGGTGACCCTTGATAACATATCTAGATGTCTTAACCTTTCAATTAAAAAAAAAAAAAACTTGTTGAAATCCGTCGGGTGGTTGGGGCTGGGGGATTTCTACAAGATTTACCCATAGACAATGTACAGAGGAGAAGTGGTTTTTCAATTTTGTTCGAAAATGGGGGCCAAGTGACCCTTGATGATGTATAACCTTGTCATAACCTTTCAAATGAAAAAAATTTGTTGAAATCGGTCGAGTGGTTGAGGCTGGCGGACTCGGTGAATGTTTTTTTACCAAATTATTTTAAATATATGGATGTTTAGAAAGCATGTAGTGTGATATTTTGATAGCAGTACTTTACATGCATTAATGATTCTTTGATGGTTACATTTCCTTTTGAGATTTCCAACACACATTTTTGCCTACTCTCACTCCAAGGTGTTCAAAACATACATTTTAAGAAGTTTTAAAACAATTATATGAAGTATTTTTTTCCTGACTTCTGATTACTTCTGCCATATTTTAGTAAAAGTCAGAATTTGAGTAACTTTTAAAGTAAAAACTGAATCTGAAGTTATTGCCAAATTTTAGTCAGTGAAACAGCCAGTTTATGGTTGAAGCAAGGTGGATATTCCTAGAAGTCCATCTTCTTTGATCCAGAGATTTTGTTCAGCCCCAGGGCTGTTATGCAGATCCTGGTCTTGCTTTCTTTTAAATAAATCTGTGTATCACTGTGTTATGGAATATCTTTCAAAAAAATGAATTTTTTTTCCTACTTGCAAGTATCATTAAATCTAATTGTATAGTTTTCTACTTTGTTATGAGTTACAGTTTTCTAGCAGCTTTGTTCTTATGATAACAGATGGTTTTCTTTTAAAAATACATTAGATGATGCAAGATCTTATTTCTGTATAATATGCAACACATAATTTCATTCGATGTCAACTTCAGTAAAGTGTAAAAATGTATATAAGTTAAGTTGATGGAAATTCCAGATATTGCATTTTTATAATAAGATTAGCTAGAAGCTTTTATGTATAACTGCTTTATTTCCCATTAGTTAAATAATACTCATATTTTAAATAACATTCATCGAAGTTCCTCTAAGTGAATCGATTTTTATTACTTGAATTTTTGAGTTAAATTCTTTAAAAAAATTTTGATAGTTATTTTTATAAAATTTCAGAAGAATTTTCTCTCATTTAAAATGAAAAAAAAGATAAAATATAGGTGTTTTTTAGTATATGGATTTCCAAACAAGCAAACAGCTTTCTAACTTTCTTTTAAATTCTACCAGTATTTGCACTGTATGCATGATACAGCATAAATGATGCTTAATCAAATGCTAAGAAACAAAAACTGAAGTTTATTTATTTGAAGTATATCAACCATTTTATTTGCAATGAAATTTCATGATTTTTTTAATGAGACTAGAAAATTAGATTAAAAATCAAGTTGTGTGAAAACGGAATAAAAACCAGTATCACACATTCATGAGGAAGCACTCTGAAACACCTACAAAGAACATTAATTTTGAAGAATTAAAAAACATCTGAATGCTAAAAAAATACATATAAATATTTTTTTTATTTTAACAATTTTTAAAAACATTTATTATGTTTGAAAGTAAGAAGAAGTATAATTTAAGAAATTTTTTTTTATCCAGATGGATTTTTATTACAATTATGCAAATTCTATGCAGAGAAGTAGTTTCTTTTTTTCACTTGAGTTTTGCATCTTGAAACAGTCTAATTTGAAAACATCTATTAAATGAAATGAAAATTTCTATTTTATCATTTAAATTTTTCCTTCATTTACATTATGATGCTGCTTTATTTTTGATTTTATATATTGAATATGAGTAAATAAGTAATCCTGAGTTAACCTATATGATTTTCTTTTTGTAACTATTAAAAAATTATCAAAGTAAACATTATTATCTTTATAATTGTAATTCAAAAGAATTGTGGTTCATCACTGAAAAATAGTTTTAAAAGAAAAATGTATTTACATGACAAACTCAAGATAAGTGTATTGTGAATCATTTCAGTAAAATGTCATGCTAAGAAAAAAAATTATTTTATTTTCCATTTTAGACTGTTAACACATAAGCCAATAATTTTACTAAAAATCTGTGTATTTGTACATTACATTATTCGAACTAAACACTTAATAAATAAAAGAAAATTTTAATCCGCTGATTCCTTTTTTAGAGTATAAACCCAATAATTGCTGACAAAATGATTCAAGATCGAAGCAGGGATTATATGAATGCTCGCAGAGTTGCCAAAGAGTATGAGGCTGTCACTCGAGGTCTCAATCGAAATGCACCTTCCACACCACCCCAAGGGCTGCCAGAAGAAATAAAACAAGTAAGTTTTTAAGGTTTATGCAAAATTATTTTAAAATAAAAAAGTTTACATTTAGACTGTTTAAATTTACTACATTTATTTGAATTTTTAAATTGTATGCCTGAACATTTTGCAACAGATTAAGGCAATAAATATTATTCATTAGAAAATGTTTTGTTTATCATTTCCCATTTTAATGGATGATTTAAATAAATACTAATATCTTGCTAAAAATATGAGAGTTTTTTATTCTTTGGGTTTCACTATTGGAATTGGAAAGGAGGGGGAAAGGTATTACATTCAGTATTTAAAAAAAATCATGCCAGTATGTAGAGAAAATGCCACAGTAAAAGACTCAATATTTAAAGCATTATTCTTTATTGCTGTGCATTGATCTGCCTGCATTTAATTATTATTCCTTGATTTTTCAAACATACTTTTTCCTTCTCTGGCCTTTAAACATACAGATCATAACAAATTATAAACAGCCATCCAATTTAGTATGGCTTTTAAAATAAAATAATCTTCTTGTTTAATTATTTTGTTTTTTTATTGTTTTAGTCCATTAAAAAAATAATTAGGATTCTGAGCAATTGTTTAAATATAAGAAGAATCTTGAATTTAGAGAACAATCTGAAATAATTTTTATTTTTTGCTTTTTATATCGATTAAATTCACTCAGAAGATGAAATAATATTATTTGTATATAATTATAATTTACAAAACTGTATATATATAAAAAACATGCAAAATGTATAATTTTTTAGTTGGCAGAAATTTTGATTAATATTTAAATAAAAAGTTTATTGTGCCAGTTTTGAATATTTCATGATACTTTGTAAAAATTTATTAATTGTGCTTTTTATAGGTTGAATTATGGAAAAAGTACATAGCATGGGAGAAGAGTAATCCCCTAAGAACAGAAGACCAATCTGTTCTTACCAAAAGAGGTATGTTAATTGATTTTATCTTAAACCAAATAGTACTATTTTATTTTAAACTAGAAAATTACTCGTTTTGGTATGATGGGTGCAAATTGCCTCTTCATTCGAGAGATTTCCAGTCAAATTTGACATGTTTAAATAGATATATATGCGAGAGAAATGTTTAACAGTGATTGAAAACAAATAAAATAAACATATGTTTTATGACATCTTGTGATGGAGTTTCAGCTTCGATGCGTCTTCTATAAGCAGCAATATGTCTTCTATAAGCAGCGATGTGTCTTCTATAAGCAGCTGCATCTACTGCACGAATTCTGTCCAGCGATTCCTGGTTTTGCTTCTCTAACCATCTTGCTTTCCTTCCTTTGTCATCCGCCGTCTTTTTGCGATGGGTTCTTCATCCGTATTCATCGTAAAAAATATAGTAAACTAATTCATGATTCCAAAGTATCAAATTATAGTAAAAAATGTATACAAATTATGTACACAATAATTCAATAACCATGAAATTCTCAGCTTGTCAAATGCAAGTCAAAAGTTAAAATTTCAAACAAATTCTTTTTCGAAATTCTAATCAAAACAAAGCACTTCTCTGCTTGTCAAACATTGCCAAAAAATGTTATCAAATTATATCATCACAATAGCAATAAATAATCAGATGCATCTGGCGTCCAAACTATATCACTTGCATGATATACCACTGCTGAGATTTACTACTTTCTATTAAAAAACGGAAATTAATTTGAAATATTTAATTAATATAATTTAAAATTTCTTGGGAACTATTGATCATAGCGAGATAAATTTTATATCAATCGATAGCAAATTTTATTTCACCATTTTAGAGCTATTAAATTTGAAATCAGAACAACAATTACTTTTTAAAATTTAAAATTACTGAAATTTAGGTGCTCTAACAATGAAATAATGCTGTTTAACATCTCGCAGTGTTATGGTGCGAATTTTATGGTTGGTGACATCAGAGCATTACCGGATCAGTGAGAGACAGATCTGGGCTATTATATTAGTAATTACATTTCTCTTCAATCAAACCATTGATTTAGATGTCTGTTGCAACTAAAAAAGCAAATTCCATGATGCATTGTTTATTTTTTTTTAGTCATGTTTGCATATGAGCAGTGCTTGCTATGCTTGGGGCATCATCCTGACATATGGTATGAAGCTGCTTTGTTTCTTGAACAGTCAAGCAAACTTCTAACTGAAAAAGGGGTAAGTAGAATCTTATCATGTTTTTAAATATCCATTTTTGTGGCATCATAAAATAGACATATAATTGGCTATAAATTTTCCGTTTTGTATAATTTTGCTTAGAAATCACACTTTTTACATTTATTTTACTTTTATGTCAATTAGTTTAAATGCAAATATTTAGCTGTCATTAGACTTTTTTTTTGTCTCGGTGTTGTTGGTTAAATTATGAATAAAAGTTGGTTTGAAGTTTTCATATCCAAAGTATACTCAGACTGATTAAAAACATTTTTTTTCCCTTTAACCAGTCATTTACTACTATAAAAAGTCTCATATGCAGCATAGTTTTATGTATATAATGCATCGGTATATCCCTTACATTGATTTTATTTTCAAAACAATATCTTTTATCTATTATAATTAAAAAATGAATGAATGAATGAGTCTTTATGAAATGAGTAAGAGTGAAAAAGTCTTTGAAAGTGTATTATAATGAATCTAAGATGAATAACAAAAGTACTAGCAAAATAAAATAACGAAGGAAGCGTGAATACAAATTTAACATGTCTATTTCCTGTATATATTATGTAAAAAATAATAATTTTTACAGAATGTCTAAATTCTCCAAAAATTTCAGAACCCAAATAACATTTTCATCTTACATACTCTGTGCCACAAGCGTGCAAAATCTTTTATTTCATCTTTTTCTAATTTTCTTTTTTCAATAAATGTGATATTAATATATCACATTTATTGTAGGGTATTGGAGAATTATCCGAAACATTGCAAAATTAAGTAAAAAGAATGTAGAAGGATAATAATAAAAAGTCTTAAGAAAGACCCAACTTATAATTATTCTCGAAATATTAATAAATATGGATGTGAGACCCCTGGATTACTCATAGTATGACCAAACAAAACTAGAATCATGATCCAGCAAGTATTTGAACCGTTATGGAATTGTCATTTGCAATCCTCAATAGGCTGCACCTAGTGTTATGTATTGGATTTTGTGAATAACTATTCTAAAGAAATTCAGTTGCTATTCTAAACAAATCTGAACATCAATTGTTATTTAAGAAAATAAAAATTGAGAATTGTTAATTTTTTGTGGCATGAGAAATAAATAACTAATGCATATACAGTGGTCTCTCTAGAATTCAACACTTTACCAATCAGTCTTCTCCAGTAGTCCAATCTTTTCAGAAGGGCAAATGGGGAGTGTTGGGAGGGGAGACAACTAACTTATTGCCAATATCAGCAACTTTGGCGCAACGTAAGCAATAGGTTGTGACTCGGATTTTGAATTAAATTTTGTAATATTCATTATATGTAGTATAATTTTGTATATTTTGCACAATAAACATAAGTTTTGTTATATGCATTTTTTCAAATGAACCTCCACTAATCTGGCACTTTCATTAATCCAGAAGTCGTAGGTCTGATATCTGCTGCATCCTTTTTATTACATAATTTTGTTACATGTCCAGTAATTTTTGCATTCCCTCTATAATTGTATTGCATTCATAAATAAGAATTTCCTTTTCAGTTAGACGTGGTTTTGTGTTGTTGATATGAAGTACAAAGAAATTTTTTTACTGTGGTGTTCCTAATTTACTTTCCAACAAGGATGTGATGATGTACATATTTCATATTTATTTAAATGTTATCTGTTTTATTTACAGGACCTTGCTGCTGGTAAGCTGTTCAGTGAGGAAGCTGCAGCTATTTATGATAGAGCAACCACCACCTTTCTTAAAACAAATATGCTCTTACATTTTGCATATGCAGATTTTGAAGAGGTAATTTTATAAATTGTTTTGGTTCTTGTCTTTTTATTGTTTTTAAGTCTTTATATGTTATGTAAGCTTCTTTGAATTATTTCTTATCTGTTATGTTTTTTAGGAAACACATACATAATCATTTGTAGTGATACAGCTATGATATTGAAAGTAAATAAAACTTTTATATGCATTTTAGGGCCGTATGAAGTATGAAAAAGTGCATCAGATTTATAACAAGTTTATTGAAAATCCAGATATTGATCCTACATTAGTAAGTTATTAACCATATCACATTTTTGTTAATTGAATGGAAAATTATTTAATAACAGTAAAAAAGCACTTTGAATTGTTTAATTAAGTCAAAAATTGATAAACTGTTGCTTTTAGGGATGCAAAAAAATAGTGTATCGAGGCATATTGAATTTATTATTAGTTGTTTTTTAATCAAAAGTTATTGTTAATTTTTTGTGTTTGTTTAACCAAATTACAAATTAAAGTTTTTAATATATGTTATTATTTTTTGTTATAATACAGTATGATTGGACTTTTAGTTATTGCAAGTTGTTTTGTTTTTCCCTTTAGGCATATATACAGTATATGAAATTTGCCAGGAGGGCAGAAGGTATCAAGTCGGCAAGATCTATATTTAGAAAAACGAGAGAAAATACTAAGGCTAGATACCATGTCTTTGTTTCAGCAGCTTGGATGGAATATTATTGCAGCAAAGTAATTATTCTATGAGAAGCTATTTCAAATATTTTTTTCAATATTCAAATGCAGTGAAATAAAATTTAAGCAAATTTTGTAATGGTTAATTACAAAGATTCTTTTTTCAGAGTTTTCAACGGATACTAATGGTTTTAACAGATACATAATTTTGAAAACATTCCTTTTAAAATGAAAAAGATTATTTAATTACTTTTTGGAATCATTTGAGTTTAAAATTTTTGTAATTTTATTTTCATTTTCTAATTGATTTTTCATTATGCAGGACAAGACTGTTGCTTTTAAAATATTTGAGCTGGGATTGAAAAAATATGGAGATAACCCAGATTATATTTTAGCCTACATTGATTACCTGTCTCATTTGAATGGTAATTTGAATTTCATTATTATTTTTTTTTTTTTAGTTTTTGAAATGATTATTTTTTGAATTAATATATTAATTATTTTTAAATAAATTTGATAATATAAATTTTCTTAAAAGTACTTTAACATCACAAGAGAAAAAGTTATTTTGCTTTTTGTTCTTTTTTAAATCTATGAATTATTAATATAGATTTTTAGCCTTATTGAAATATGTTCATACACTTATAATTTTTCAAATTTCTTTATATAGAAAGTAGTAGTATTTCAGTATTTAATAACATTAAGGAAATTCTATTGAAAATATAATACAAAATCAAAATTTATTTATGTATGCCTAGCAAACAAAATTTACAATCCAAAGATTATTTGATTTTTCTAAATCTGAGATCTTTATTATTCTTATTTTTAGATGACAACAATACCAGAGTATTATTTGAGAGAGTTTTGTCATCAGGTAGTTTGCCTCCAGAAAGACAAATGTAAGATTTTATTGCTTTTAATTAAAATTATTAATATCTGCATATGCAACATTTAAAAATGTCTTGCTTATGTTTATACTTTTAAACTTCGAGCACTTCAAAATTTTATGCCTGCTTCTTATTTATTGTGTTGGCTAGAATTAACTTAGTGTAGTTATAATTAAAGTATAGCTATTCAGAGCTATTGAGAGAAACAATTTAGTGGTCATTAGATCACCAGATTTCAGTTGTATGCATTTCACAACATGAGAAAAAGAATGCAACCCCCTTCCTGATAAGAGAAGATAGGTGAATATTCCCTATCATAAACATAATTTGTCGTATAAGATTCAATTACAGTGCTGATTCATATCAATTGTGAATTGTAAGGAGTACATGGTTTCTAAGTATTTTTATTAACATCTGATTGATCTGTCAGTTTGATTAATGTATTTTAAGTAAGATAAAATTAGGAGTGGTAAGATAATAAATGGTACTTTTTACAAATTCTTACATTTCTTCTTAACTCCCCCTTTTTGAATCATTCATTTTGCCACATTCTAAAAAGTACTTTTTTTTTGTTTATCTACAATGTTCTTACCAAATGTGCTTACATTATTACCACTTTTATTATTATTTTAGCAACATTTGCAGAAATAGGATGTTTTTTTCATATTGCCATTGCTTTTTATCTTTATTATTCATTTGGATCCTATTTTAGAAGTATTCTGAAATATATATTTTTCTGCATTTATTCCTTGGTTAACCATTTTGCTATAGCAGTTTGCTCCACTGTAACGCTGCCACTAAACCAGCCCCTGTGCCGAAAGTATACACATTGTGCATGGATAGTCTTTGGCATTTGGGTTTGAAGCCTGAACAAAGCCAAATTGACATCAGGGTTCGTACGCGTCCTTACAAGTCCTTAAAAGTCCTTACTTTTACATTTAGTCCTTAAAAGTCCTTACAAATCCTTATTTTTATGCCCCATTTCTAAAAAGTCCTTGAAAGTCCTTACTTTTTACTCTGCCATTATTAAAAAATTTAAAATTTCACCGATTATCGTTTTTCTAATTCCTCCTTCTCGGCGGCTCTAATCTCGGTCGACGTGGCTCTCGCGGAATGGGGTGGGGGTGGGGGGACGACACTGCTCGTGTTCTACGAATCCATATCCATCGCATACACTTTGGGAAATAAGGGAGGAGTTACAGATGACCTTTTTTGGTCCATGGTTCCATAGGAATGATTGTCAAAAGTGTTGTTACCATTTTTAGAACAGTATCAAAGTTATAAACCTTTACTTCCATTTTTTGCCAGTGATGTTTTTAAAACTTGTTAATGATTGCATTCAACATTTCAAAATTTTGAAACTAGAGAATGAAAGAATTGAGAAACCTGAGACTTTATGCAAATTCAACTTCAGTGACCCAAACTTGTATAATGATAAAAGTTAAGTGTATTTAGGATTTGCTGCAGAGCAAATAATAAAAGAAAAGATAAAAAATAAGGAATTAGCAGACAAGGATGTTTTCACACTCAGACAGGATAGTCGGGAAAACATCATAACAATGATAAAACATTTCATGCAGAAATGTCCTGTGAATTACGCACTAGTAAGACCTGCGATTTGCATTGATCCACGAGCAATGGCTGGATATCCCGAAAAAGCACAGGGAAAAATGAAAAAGGCATTGATTGTATTGTCGCAAAATAAACGTATTTTGGGAAAAGATTTCGACGAAATTTTGTTACTCTATGCAGATTTTCTGTTAAATATTGTAAAGCCAAATTCATTTGAATTTACTTCTTTCAATCCAAAGAGCGATTCCCTTGATAATTTTTTACAAACTTATTTTAACAATAATCATTATGAAAAAGTTTGGAAGATTATCAAAATGGTATTAATACTGTCACATGGACAATGAGGTTTTTCGGTGAACAAGGCGCTGGAAATAGAAAATTTAAAAGATGCTTCATATATTTTCCAGTGTGTAAATCATGAATTTATTAAGCTGTCTGGGGCTATTTATGACTTAAAAATTACTAAAGAAATGAGGACGGCTGCCACCTCAGCTAGAGCAAAATACATGCAGTATTTAGAAAGTGAAAGATCCAAAGAAAAGACTGAAACAAAACAACTGAAACGAAAAGCTGTAGAGGAAGAAATAGATTTTTTAAAGCAAAAGAAAATGTTCCTCCAAACGGACATGCACCAAACAAATGAAAAACCAAATGATTTAGCTAATGAGGCTGAAAAGTCAAAGAACATAAATTTATTTATTCAATCGCATGAATTAAGAAAAACAATTTCTGAAAAAGAAATTAAAATAAATACCTTTTATGTGAAATTGAATGAAGAAAGTTTGGAATTAAAAGTTATTTAATTTGATTATCAGTTTCAGTGGGGAGTTTTTTTCATCAATTTATTAACTCATATTTTTAGGAGTTTTGTTGTGTTAAATTTGTAATGTATCTTCTATGTTTTATATTATAATTTATCATCTAATAGGTTGAATTTGCAAAAATGAGATTTTATTTAAAAATGCGTGCGACAATTCGTTAAGTTTATTCAATTTAGAGGTCCTTATTTTTTGGTTTTTTTAGTCCTTAAAAGTCCTTGATAGTCCTTGATTTTCTTTTAAGGAAATGTGTACGAACCCTGGACATGTTCTTGGAAGAAATGGGGCCCATCTTTAAAACAATATATTCATAATTTCTACATAAACAATAATTATTATAATTAAAATATAATTATTATATATTATATAAAGATTAATTAATGTTCGAAGGAATGCTGCCGCTGGCTATAGTCTCAGCGCTCGTCTCTGTGTGTCACATCGTGCATGCCAGTAATAGCCAGTATTTGTTTCCAAAAGTAGATTTGTGGATGCTGGCATTGGGAGGGAGAGGGTGAATACTATGAAGAACTATGGCAGATCATAAACACCAGATTAAAGTTAAATATAAACTGTAATATATTTTGTATGCTTTCTTTTCTATCTTCATAATGCCTGTTTTAAATATGCCATTTATTTTGTTTTAAAATACATATTTTAGTTAAGAAAATTAAGTATAAAATTGTGATAAGTAAAAAAACACCAATTCTTCTAGCAATGACACATTTGTAAAATAGTAATTAAAAAAAAGTTTCTTGCGATAATTCCATATTTATTCTTTTATATTAAATCTATTTAGAATGCTACAACTGTTATAATAAGCATAATATCTCGAATATATTTCAATTTAAAGCTTACTTTCTTTTCTATTACAGTTTAAAATAGCTTTACTATCAGCTATTTTAAACTGTATTTTATAATTTGGTGTAAACTAACAAATATTTGAATTTGTATTATGTTTGCAAATTCTACTCAAGTTCATTAAATATTGCTTCTTCTCTCGTTCAATTATATTTACTGACTTTAACATGTTCATTTCTTCAAATTTTATGAAATAAGGAATGAATAAATTTTCCCTAAGACGCACTTTATAGTATTTTTTTGGAATAAAAATTTCAAATCCCATTTTGAGTAATAATAATTATATTTTTTTATGTATCCGTAGTGAAATATGGAATAAGTTTTTAGAATTCGAATCAAATGTTGGTGACCTTGCAAGTATATTGAAAGTTGAAAAAAGGAGAGCTGCAGTAATAGAACAGGTATAAAGACATTTTTTTTTAAATAACAGAATTTGTTATTTTACAGTGCTATCTTTTTTAAATCACGGATAGAGAACATTATTTTCAGTGATTATAATAAATTATTTTTCCATTGAAATTATTCCCCATCACGCATATTTCAATTCTTGATGTATTTTAAAAAATTTACTTTGATGCAGTAAGAACTTTATTTTAAGTTAAAAAGACTAAATAAATTGGACTAATGATGAAATTTAGCAATTTGAAAGCCACTATCATTTAAACTATGGTTGAAATGTCTATACACTGTTTTGAAAATTATGTTCATAAAATTGTATTTTGTTTTTCATGGACTATTATTGTGCAATTTTTCAGAAAAGAATGCGCCTTTTAAATATTTCTTTAAATAATTTTTTATGAGTAATTTCTAATGACTTCAGTATTATTTCATTTGCTTATGGTTCTTTTTTAGTGTCTACTTGTTTATTCCTGTTTGCAATAATTTTTGGGTTTTCTTATAATTTTTTTTCTAGTTTGCACTACATTTTTTTTTTTTTTTTGCATTTTATGTTATACATAAAATAGTTGTATCTTTTCTAGTTATCTTTGTGAGAATGGTTTCATAAATTGCGTTACTTAAATGCTAGTAACTAGTAGACCTCACATTTAAAAAAAAAAAAAAACTGAGATCTGCTCTTCCATTACATTCTTTAAATGTTTAGCCAATAATGTCATTGCATAGCCTGGAAGGGCTTAGAGGGGAAGGGGAGACATCCTCTCTCACACTTTTATTTTGGATAGGTCACCATCACACTTCTATAATATTATTTATAGTGTTTCTCCTTGGTTTGCCAGCAAACCATTACAATTACGTAAAAAATGTAATATAATAAAGTTGTTGAAAATTTTATGCTCACGAGTGGAGGTTTACTTCAAATTTTTATAGCACAAACTGTTTGGCTAGAATCATTGAAAAAATCTGAACACTACATGAAATGGAACCATTAAAATGACCATCATCTTGAAATGAAATTAAAAAATAAAAGTTCTTGCACATACGGCATTTTTAATGACTTCAAAGAAAACTCATGCCAAATTCAAAGAAAACTGAGCAATGCATTTGGTCATGATCGTGCAACAAAAAATTTACAGGCAAACAGACGGATGAAATACTGAATGGTTGAGTTAAAACGGACATTGCTTCAGTCGGTCAATAATGTTCAGAATCTGATATTCACCCATTCCTTTGAATATTAAACATTGCAATCTTTCTTTTCCAGTTGAA
Source organism: Araneus ventricosus (assembly GCA_013235015.1). Classification (NCBI taxonomy): domain Eukaryota; kingdom Metazoa; phylum Arthropoda; class Arachnida; order Araneae; family Araneidae; genus Araneus; species Araneus ventricosus. Next base: position 1,269,052 of record BGPR01000067.1, read on the forward strand.
GGAGTTTGAAGGCAAGGAGACAGCACTTTTAGTTGACAGATATAAATTCTTAGATTTATACCCTTGTTCCACCTCTGAACTCAAATCAGTAGGCTATAAGGTAAGAATAGTTTTCATTGCACATATTGTAATGTGCTATGTGTTAGCAACAGAGGTTACACCCATTTCATCCAAACATGGTATTTAAGGCTTTAGAAATTGTAACACATGACAACAGTGTATGATTTATGTAACAAACTTATTAATAATGTTTAGTATATATCCTCTGAAATTGTATGAGGCATTCAAATATTTGAATGAAAAATAAATGTTGGGATAATTTTCTATAATGTGTGGCTTATATTATAGATTTTTGCTGAAGATTATATAGTATTTACAACTGTGCTTACTATTTCAAGTTAATTGTCTTTTGTTTAATTTATACCAAAATTGCCAAAATAAAGAATTTTTGCTTATATTTCAATTATTAAATTTCATAACAAAAAAATTATTACTGAACATTATAGTTATAGTTTGTACAATTTATTCAACATCTTTCTATGCTAATTCACATACTATATAGTATGCATTTCTTTCATGAAAACTTTTCATTCTTCTTAACATTTCTGACTGTGCTGCCTTTAAGCTATGGTTAGATTTCTCTTTTTGTCTTATTAATGCCGTAAAATATTATCATTAAGTGAGTAAATTTTGAAAAGAAAATTGTATTACACTCTTAATCAGAAAAGTTTATTTCAATTTTTTTTCACTTTAAACAGCAAATTTTTAATGAAATTCAATATTTGATGATAATTGCTACTTGCATTTTTTATACACTTTTTTTCTCTTGGTATTTGTTGCTATAGATGAATAGAAAAAAAGTTACATTTGTTTATTTAAATTAATGATAATTTTTCTTTAGGAAATTGCAAATAAACACGTGTCTAGTCTACCATCTTCAATTCCTACATTCTTAGATGACGATAAAGACAAGAAACCGCCATATCCAAGTCCTGATCCTCTACAAATGATACCTTTCAAACCTAGACAAATATACCGTAAGTATTAATAATACTATACAATAATTTTTATTTCAAAAAGTATTTATTTCTGATAGAAATATTACTCGGGAAAAATTATTATTTAAGCAGTTTGAAAGTTGAATCTCATCAGAATTTATAATTGTGTGTGTTAGTGTACTACATACATAACCCACGCTGACTGACTCACCCAAAGGGTTTAGAGTCAGCAAGGATCGACGGGGAGGAGCCAGACCAGTCGTGAAGGAAAAAAGTTACAACATTTGGAGGGTATGGATTACAGAGCTAGGTGCAAAAAAAAAAAGAAAAAGAAAAAAAAAAGAGAAACATAGACAAAAACATATACAAACACATACAACACAAAAGCACCAACGGTGCTACAAAACAAAACCAACGTTGCAAAACACAAGAAACAAAAATGGATAATAATAATGATAAAATATAGAAACTCAATCAAGGGATTACTTACATAACAATATATATAAATATATATATACAATTCAGATCACAAACGCTGCAAATTGTCATAAATTTTCCTAGAAATTTCAAAAATTGACTTCAACCTGTTTAAAAATAAATAGTTTTTACAAAGTTTTCTAGTCCAGTAAGTCCAAGCAGCACCTGTCGGTAGTACTAAATTATAGTCCTTGGTATACATACATGAAGTCAAGTAATGGTCAACATCTCCATGCTCACCACACAAACAATCGGGATTGTTCAAAATCTTGAACCTGCACAGATATGCTGGAAAAGGTCCATGATTGGTAAACAGATAAATGTCATATTTGTTGCTAATCAATAAGTCCAGATTTGCTGACGGAAGAATTTCTTTTGTACATTTGCTAGTGGTGGAATTTTTCCAGTATGAATTCCACTCGTTCATAAGGAATTCCTTACAAACTCTTTTTACATAAGAATAAGGAGCAGGTATAGACATATCGGTCCCACAAGAAGAAGCAATTTTTGCAAAGTGACCAGCCAGCTCATTGCCCGGGTTACCGGCATGAGCTTTCACCCAGACAAGGCTGACTAGATCCTTAGCATTGTACAGATTATCATTAACTGATAATACAAAATTAGATTTGACTTTGGGGCTTCTAATCACTTCAATAGAGGATTTGCTATCAGAAAACACTTTGATCTTAACATTTCTTTCTAAGGCCCAACCAGCAGCAAAATTAATTGCTGCCAGCTCAGCCTGGAAAACAGAGTTAAAAGAATTCATTTTATAGCAAAAAACAGGTAATAGTGAATTTCTTTCAAAAAAGCACACCGAGAATCCAACATTGTGTGTTAGTGTACTGTCCAGAAAATTAATTGCTATATAGTAACAGATCAGATGCAAGTGCGTCTTTACAGGGACGAAAAGAGGGAAGAGGGGGCCCCCCCCCCCAGAATAGCGAAAATTTTGACGTATTTTTTTTCCCAGCTGGGTGGCTAGCGATAATTCAAGGGGCAAGAGGTTTGTTACAGTACTTTCTAGGGGAGTCACTAATTGCTCTGGTATGCAAATACTGCATACTAATACAGTACTGAGGCATAATTTTGTGGTGATCGTATCACAAGAAAGATATCAATATGTGGAAAGACCCACATCATTTAGCTTCTCTTAGCAAATGAAATTCTGTTTGCTGCTTTGCCGATATCTTTCTGAATTGTAATGCTTTTCAACTGGACTTCGTATTTAAGCTGCCCTATATACCTAGAAAATATGTTGCTATAGACAGGTTATAATTATAGACAGTTTGGGGATTTGTGCATGCAATGTTTATGACCATGTGCTTGTATTAATATACTAACATATTTTATTACACTTATTATTATCTTGCATATAATCGCTGATATAAAATTGTATTTTATAAACATATATAATATATAATTTCATTAAATTTTTTTAAAAAATACTTCAAAAGGAAATTTTTAGCTGAAAACTTTGTTAGCATCATCATTTACAACATGTTTAAATCGTTTGCTATCCACTTACCAAGTGCCATTTTATGCTGTGCCATCCTAGATTCAGGATGCTAATCAATGGTGTAGTCGCAAAATAAGCAATGTTGGAATGATCTAAAAGCAGTGTCAGAACGTTCTAATCTGGGTGACAAAAAATCGTGCTGTTTAAGGACACTTTAACAGTTTTTTCTTATTTGTTTCTCTTGGGGAAGAAAAGCAGTGCCGGAATGCTGCTCCGGTGTGTTCTGACTCCATGACACCCCTGATGTTAATACATAAAAAGCGGAAAGTGAATTTCAAGGAATAAGTGGTCAGTGCAAATTGCTAGGTGGGAAGGAACAGGTTAGTGCCAATCAGAAGTGATACCTTGCCAGGAGTCGGAGGCACCACACATTGATGCACATTGCAATCACTAATCTAATCATTGAATTGTTAAATTTTTTTACTTTTGGCTTATTTTATCAGGATTTTTTTTTAAATGGTAAATCTTTGAACTAAAATTGTGTTAACGAATAATATATCTAGCTTTTAAGTTAATAAATGTGAATTAGTACAAGCAAAAATTCGAATCAAAAGGGCCAATACAAAACATTTTTTTCACTGCCTCATAAGTCTGTGCTAGTGTCACGAAAGAGTGTCATAAGCAGCATTTAGAATTTTATACTGTACTTTGAGCCCTCCTCCAAGACCCTTCTATGGTCATGGTTAATGGTCCACTGGAAAAAAAAGGAAGACCATGATTGAAAAATAAATGTCCATGCTCAAGTAGAAGGAACTGGAAGAAAGGGAATTTACAGTTCTCGAAGAGGGAAAAGCCTTCTGAGCAGACAGGGCAGTGATGGTGAACCTTTTTGAGAAATCGGTCAAAATTTTTTCATTATTTTTTTAATACTAGCTTTTGGGTGACTAAGTCAGTGGTAATACTTGGAAAGGGGAGAAGGCTGTGGTAAAAAGAGTACCAATAATGTGGAAACAAGGAAAATTTGTTAACTGAAAAGCCGGATAGTCGACCTCTTCTTTTGTTCTCACTTTTAAAATCCTCTAAAAATTTTATGTTTCCTTTTTGTTTTACAATTCTTACTTTTGCAAGTGAAAGAGAAAAAAATAAAGGTTGAAGTCGAAAAATTTATATTCTATAATTTTTCAATATGTTCGATTGTCTGTTCTCTCTTTTATGATATAAAAAATAAGTCTATAAAAATTAACATGTGTGTCAAACAGCCTTCGTGGGTCAGTGTCTGACCCATTCGTCAAGTTTGTCACAACTGGGATAGGGAAATAGATAGGGATTTTTCAGCGGATAGGGAAAATTCTCTGAAGTAACCTTGGTTTTTTTTCTAGCTTTTTGGCTCAGCTGAAAGAGTCAAAAGTGAATTTTATTGATGGATTTGGATATAACAAAGCAGAACTAAATAAATAAGTTATTTAATTTATGCACACTAAAAAAAGATGGAGGGTGCTGCAGTCCCACAGTCCCTATACACAAGCTGCTACTGCCACTGAATATTAATGCTTCATAATCAGAATTAATCTTCAGCAGAAAGACATTCTGTTTTATCTTTTATCATTTTTCTATTCCCAAAATAAATTCCATCAATCATTTAACATTTCCCCCTGTTATTAAGTTTATTTATTTATTTATTTTAAATATTTTCTTGATTTTGTGCAGATTGTAGTTATTTACCCTTTTTTAAAAGCCTTTACCTTGAACTTTGGTGTTTGTTTATACATTTAATTCTTTTTTCAATGTGAATTTTTAATTTTTTAAAAATATATTTATAGCAACAGCAGCACATCCAGTACCAGGCGGCGTATTCCCACCACCACCAAGTGCTTCCTTCCTGATGACGATACTCCCTCCGCCTACATGTTTCCAGGTATTCATCATTTCCCATGTTCATTAAACTGAGAATACAAGATGTCCCATAAAAATGCTTTCTTACTTTGAACAGCTACTGAATGAATAATTAATGATATACATCAAAGTTGCATAACTCAAATTAATTGACAGAAAAGTAGTATCTTTAAAATTATCGGAAGTGTTCAAATAAGGCCAATTGATGGAATTGCAAATGTCTCTAAGCCTACCAGCAGGGCTGTCTAAAGAAATTTGTGTGCCTTGGGCTGGAGTAATTTGGCACTCCATCAGAACCATGTTACAGGAATTCGAAAGTCTATGGCTCAACAAAAATACCTACCTAGTAAAATAATTGATATGAAAGATAAAAAAATAAAAACTTTTCTTTGATTAACGTCTTTCAAATTTGCAAAATGGCACCTTTTCAAATAGTATGTTGCTGGCCAGCTTCCGTAATGTAGGTAACTTCTATTACATGCACAAGTTTGGAATTTTCTCACTCATTGTCTTTGTATGAATATTTTTTAAATGATATACATGCTTATGAATCATTACAAAATTGATGGGTATCTAATTATATGTCCTAATCATATTTTTACTTTTAACATATTTAAAATTATAATTATACTTTTTTGGTTCAAAATTAAGATAAAATCAGTACAGTAAATTTTTTAGCACCTTTAAATGAATGGTGCCCCTGGGCTACAGTCTAATTAGCCCACTGGATAAAATGGCACTGCCTACCAGTTAGTAAATAGCCACATTCTCTTTTTGGCTCCTGAACTCATTAAATGTATCTGGTATTGTGCTGTAGGCATTAAGTTTCAGGTGCTTTCATAAAAAGAAATCTATGGAGAGAGATCCAGTGAGTATGGGAGGAAATTTAATGCTCTATTTTCACCTTAACCATGTTTTCACCAGAATTCTATCAAAATAGGCCTCTGGTTAATTCGTAACTTAAATTTATTGATATTTTTATTTCGATGGCCCTCAAGTTATGAGACTTTTGATGCATTTTATTAATTACTTGTACAGTAGATATTCAAAGTGTGTATAAATTTATCGGAAGTATTCTTCACTTCCTTTTTGTGCTCTTTCATCAACTTTTTGATATAAACAAATTATCCATTATCTAGAATCATTCCATGTAATTACTATGATACCTATGGCTTTGATGATGCTTATGGCTTAATTTCTTTTCTAGGGTCCATTTGTTAAAGTAGACGATATAATGAAAGTAATCAAACTATGGAGGCTACCTGAAAATGGTAATTTTTTTTTTCTCTGTTAAGTTAAAAAAATGTTTATGTCTCATAACGATTCTGAATTTTTTCCATTGACTAAGAAGATATATTTTAATTGTTAATTCATAATCCAAAATAATGAGACATTTTTATTATTAATTTCCCTTTGAGTACATTTGTAGCATCTGGAATCATTTTTTTTATTATGCTTACCCATAGAATTAAATTTATGATCTTTAAAATTTAATATAATTTAAATTTTGTCCAGGATTTTAGATAAGCTTTATTTATTTATCTTGTGGGTTGCCACCATCTTGTTTTTTCTACTTTGGCTATTTAAATATTTTCGTTGGTTTAGAAATTTGATGCAAGTTCAATAGAAGGACAAATATTTATTACAATTATAGAAATTTATATGAACTTGAACAAATTTCAGATTATCCTGTACCATTATGATGTTAGGTGAATGTGGTCTTTAGTTATGAAAGATGATAGAGATCATTTAAAAAATCTTTCATACTAAGAAATCCTTAACCCAATGAGCATCAGAGAACTGAAAGTGGTCTCTAAAATGGATTCTTCTATCAACTTATATCTAAACGTTATCACAAAGAATTCCTTTGTTTGATTCTGTGGCAATTCTGGTTTTTGAGAAGCATATCTGAACATAGCTATACACACTTGGCTATCAGCAGAAAAACAAAAGTTTCCTTGCTATTTTTTTAAAAAAATATTTTAATTGTTTGGATTGTAAGCCAGTCAAAAAGTTGGTGAAAATAGGAGATGCAACAACTTTTGACAAGAATTTGCAAAAGGTTTCATTGTGTGTTTTAATGTATTGTTAATATAAATTGAAATTTCAAAGGAGATAAAATAAAAATAAAAACGGATGCTAAACAACATCATTTTGGCACATGATGCTTACTGTAAAGAAATTATGTTTCATAAAAGTATCAAGTTAAAAATTATATTACCGACACCTGTTAGTGTATTGAAATTTTTCTAAACTGATTTATAAATCAGATTCTTGAAATAAGAAACAGTAGCTCCCAAAATTGAGTATACACCTCTTGCACCTCTTATGTTCTTCATTAAACGTCTAAATTAGGACCATAAAATGATCATTTAAGTTTAATACTTATAGAAATGTTAAAATGTTCATTGAATTCTGTATTAAGCAAGCGAAATAAAAATAAGGAAATAATAACTTCATTGACTAATTTTTATGTTAAAACTCCAAATTTGAGAGTCAAAAATTGAGTATACACTTCATAAAAATTTCAATTTGGCCATCAGTCTTTTTCTTAAAATGAACCAGTATAATAAATTTGATGCTTTAATGTACAACTATTTGATATCCATGGGAAATTGCTTTTTTAATTCTTAAAATGATCCCTAGAACTGAAACAAGTGTAGATACTCAGAAACTTGTAATTCGAATGTCTGAAGAAGGCAAATCTGTATGTGAAATGACAAAGAATGTTCGGTGTAGTCATGTGTGCATACAAAAAAAAATCATCTAAAAGTATAAAATGTCTGGATTAATAACAAATAAGCCTGGTAGAGGGAGAAAATGAATTCTCAGTTTGACGACATCGACTACAGTTTGCTACATTGACGTCTATAGCGATGGGAAGGAGTGTTTTGACAGAAACAATTAGAATGGTGCTCAGGAAAGCTAATTATAATGGTAGCATAGCCGGAAGAAAACCCCCCTTCACTTCCAAAGTCAATAGAGATAAAAGAATCGCTTTTGCTGAACAGTGTAGTGGGAGAAGATTTTTGGAATAACGTCATATTCAGTGACAAAATAAACTTAACATTTTTGGAAGTGATGGGCGTAGTTACATATAGTAGAAACCTAATTCTGAATTACTTCCCCCAAACACCATTCCTACAGATAAGCATGGGAGAGGCTCAGTCCTTGTATGGGTTTTATGTGGGGAATTTAGTTTACTTAATGGCATAGTGGATAAAATTAAATATTTGGATTTGGATAAAGAAAATTTTAAAACCAAAGTGCACAGAAACTGAGTTTAGGATAAAATTTTATTTTTCAACAAGATAACAGCCCCCAAACATTCAGCCGAAATTGTGGAGTTCTGATTATTATACAACTGTAAAATGCAATTGCATACTCTCTACCTCAGTCCCCAGACCTCAATATTATTGATAATTCTTATTCAGAATTGTAAAAATCTGTTCAGAAACACAACATTAGAAATAAAAACACACTTAAAAACTGTGTTACAAAAGAAGAATGGGCAAAAATAACCCATCAGGTAACACAGACTTTTGTTAACTCAATATTAAACTGTTTAAAAGCTTTTTTGAAAGCAAAAGGATATACAACAAAATATTTAGTTAATGTTGTTTTTCTTTTTGTTAATGAATTAGACTGACTGTATACTCAATTTTGTGACTAAGAAATTTGTAACTTTGATGTAAAGTTTATGTTAATACAAATATTACCAATCCCTTGTTCTTGTTTATAAGTTTTATATGTTTCTTAATGTGTCTTTTATTATACTTTCAGCTCTTAAGCTTAAACTTGAATTTAAGATAACATTTTTATACCTTTAATGGAGAGAGAGAAAGAGAGAGTGGTATATACTCAATTTTAAGAGCCACTGTATATAATATTTTGTAGAGGACATCTCTATGTCTTTCTCGATGACTAAGTGTTAATTTTAAATTTTTACAGCTCCTCGAATGGAGAATGGATTTTCAAAAGACATGGAAAAATATTTCGAACATGCAATCAACGCTATCAGTGAAGGCAAGAAAAGAAAAATCGGAGTAGACGGAGTTGATGAAAGTGACGATGAAGATGGTGGAATGGCACCACCTGTCAAAGATGTGTACCGTGCCAGGCAACAGAAAAAAGTCAAGTGATTCTGCTCAAAAACACAAAGAACTCATTACTATGTACATATTATGAATGAACCACATTACTTCCAGTGTTCTAAATTCATCCTTTTTTTCAGGAATATCATTCCGTCATTTCAGAATATATGAAATACAGAGTATATGTTTATGTTTTTAGTACACACTTCATTTTTATGTTCATCTTTCAAATTGTCATAATGCCATTGTTTTTCTTCAACCTGTGAATGAAAAGACGAATGTTTGTAAACTGTTTTTGTGCAAGTTATTTTCTATTTGTAGATAATGTACAAATAAAATAGGTGAATTTTATCATTGATATAAAATCGTCTGTAAGAATTTTTTTTGTAGGCTACATTTGTTGTATTTTAAAATCCTGAAAGACTGAAATAAAATCTGGGCATCCGTTTTGTAAAAAAAAAAAAAGTGTATCATTTTACTTCATGTGTGTGCTTTCACTGAAAGAGATCATAAAATGTTTCAAAATGAATCTTCAGTATGTTAGTTTGTTGGTGTTTATGGCACAAGAAATTGAAACTGTCAGTCAACAATCTTAAAAGTATCAAATGCAGTGGTGGCGAAATCTAACAGCGTTGCACAAGATGTTTCTGAAGGGTTGATATACACCCTCCAGTGGTGTAGAGAGGGGTGGGCAAGGGGAATTTAGATGTGCCAGGAGCCATTCTGAGGGGGTGCGATGGAGACAAAACCTTGAGTGCATTTGTGTCACTTTTTAAAGTCAATTCTAAGGGGGTTGAAAATAAAATACTGTGCCCCGGGAGCCATTTACCATTACTAAGCCACTGTGATGATGACTGGTACTATACTGCCCTATAATGATATGCTGCTTGGATTCTACTTACCTTTGCTGTGCCACTTAGATGGAGATAATGAAGAGGTGGAATTTAAACGAAGTGCAGTGTTCCCAATTAATGATTGTGTTCCAAATTAGACATTCAGCTGAAAATAGATTCAAACTCTTTGTGGTAGTGGGTTGTGAATGGACTATCTGCTATCTTAAATTTGAACCCCCTTGCGTCTATGGGATTGCACTGCCTCTTATCTTGAATTCGATTCTCATCGCGATTGGAAGTTAGGATTGCACTACCTCCGATCTTTATTCGAACCCCACTATGTCCATGGGTTGTGACTGTTTTAACTCCCATCTTGAGTTCAAACCCCTGCAACTGTAGGTTGTGACTGCACTACCTCCTATCTTGAATTCGCACCCCACTGCATCCATGGGTTTTGATTGCACTTCCTCCTATCCCTTTAAGACCAGACGCATTTTTTTGTAACCAATGGTTTAAAGCCTACTACAGCTCAAAAATATGGATGGTATCTGTCGTCTAATGAGAAAAATAAATCTAGATTCTGAGATTCTAGAAATAAGAAAAATAATATATTCTGCCATTTGCTGCATACAATTAACCAGGAAGCAGAAATACAAGCTAATTTGTAACCTGCGCGAGCGTACGGGCTCAATCTTCCCTATTGTGACTGTAGGCTGTGTTTGCACTCCCTCCAATCTTGAATTCAAATTTCATTGTGACTGTGGGTTGCGATTGAACTACAGTGGACACCGCTCGTAGTGATATGGTCAAAGCCAAAGTGATCACTACATATGAATCATCAGTACATCCAAAACACCTTAAAAGTAGTATAAATCTATAGGTATACGAGAATAACAGAAAAAACAGAACATAACGTCGTTGGTATGTACTCATCCGCCTCAGTTAGAAAAAGAAAATCGGTATAATGCGCAGAACAGAAAAGAATTCACACACATTTAATTTTTTAAGCTTTCTTAAATAAAGTTATCGATAGTAACATTTTTTTTTCTTTCTTTCTTTTTTTAAAGTTTACAAGCATTCTTTGAATAACCCGTTCATAATGCTCATAAAAAATTCATCAAGGTATGAACGAGTTTTCTGCTTTGTATGTTTACATTTAAGTGCCTGTACTACGTAATTCCAGCACAATGCTAAGTCAATGGAATCTTAAAAGCGGAAGTGAAAACATACAAGCACTTGAATTAGAGGGGTTATTGGATTTGAAGCAGCGAAGGCTGTGATCCCCTAGTTCCAAGCTAAACACAGTATAGTTCGTTCCAAAACAACGATTCCATAATGATGATTAGAACATTCCATAAAAAAGCATTGCGTCAATCTTTCCATTGTTTTGAACCCCGTTGGCTTGACATTTTCCCACGCTAACAATGGAAAAGTGACCGCTCTCCCAATCCAACCAGGGGTACCAGAATAGACCCCTTAATCCGAAATTGATGGTCTTCGGCGGCGAAAAAAAACAAGTAGAGCAATAGAGGTAACGAAACGCTCGATGCCAAAAGGATGCGGCTAAAAAACATCAAAGTTCTTGAGGGCTTGAATGAAGATGGTCAGATTATTCTTGTTGGTAAAGGCATGAGACAGAAGGACATCATAAGTAATGTTGGGTTCGACGATGTTCAATTTGTTCCAGAGAATAGCTCTAAAAGATGCATATTTTTTGCACTTTAGAAGGATGTGAGAAATATCATTGATTTCATTACAGACAATGCACAAAGGGTTGGGATGAAGGTTGAATCTGTGAAGGAGACCTGGGGTTATGATGGTTTTACTAATTATGCATGCAATTAGCCTGTCCTGTACTCTGTCCATTTAGAGATGTTTAGAATGTCCGGAACGTTTCCAATCAATGCTTGGTATTTGCTTTTACAGTAGTTGTCATGCGTTATTTGGATTGACTGTTTTTTTAAGTTGGAGATAATGTCTTCTGAGGCGATCCAGTCTATGAATGGCGTGGAATCGGTAACTTATTTTGCAAGAGAGTCTGACTTTTCATTCCAAAAGATCCCAGAGCGGCCAGGTACCATAAGAGGGAGATTTTTTTATTCATATTTTTTCTGACATGAATTTTTGAAGCCAGACGTTGAATGACTTTGGGAGAATGAAAGGTAATGTTTTTAAGGGAGGATAGTGCCGAATAACTGTCTGATAGGATTAAAATATCCTTTTCGGGAACTGCCAATTCATCCAATGCTTGGCAAATCGCTAAGACTTCCGCTGTGAAAACGGAATTTAAGGGATGAATACGATAAGAGAATTATTGAATTTTAGAGAGATTCGAACCGTCAGTAGCAATAATGTAATGATTTGGGAAAAGGTTTTGGATGCATTCAGTGAAACTAGTGACGATTATTGAAACTGTGATTTCTTTGCTTTGAAACTGAAAGTCTTTAAGAAAAATTTCACGTAAGTTGGGGTTGGAGTGTGGAAGAACTGGGAGGGTTATTACATGGTCTAGAATGCAATTAAGATTATGAAAAGTGACTCTGAGATAATCTGCATCTTTTTCAACGAGCTGTAAGTTATACTCATCATTAGTATGGGTCAAAGGAGAGAAGGGTTGAGTAGTAATTTCTTTGATAAATAATTGAATTGCTAAACGCCTGATTTTTACCGACATTATTTCCTGCCCTGCCAGCTTTAATAGAACAATGTTAGGAGTCCAGATTGGCACTCCAAGGGCTATTCTAAGAGTCGTTGTTTGAATGACATTACAAGCTTTGAGGTGTGTTTCTGATAATTTGTTAATGATAGGACAACTATAGTAAAAAAGGCTAAGGGTACTGTTATTAGCGATAGTGATTAGATGTTTGGTTCTTGGGCCATTTCTTTTGTAACTAAAATTTTGAGACCATTGATTTTTCTAAGTGCCTTAATGCGTAAGTTTCTAAGAATGCGTCCATTTTGATTATTTTTAGCAAACTGGATTCCAAGATATTTTATCGATTCACTCCATGTAAGCGGAATACCAGCGTAAGTTATGAGCGGAAGAGAGGTTAAATTTTTGTTTCATAAATCAATTATAGCGCTTTTGTCTGGACAGATAGCTAGTTTCCAATATGAGCACCATTTATAAATGTGCTCATATTGGAAACATAATGTTCTGTATGTTGTGCCCATAGTGTTCTGTATTTTAGTTTGGATATAGGTCATAGAATGGTGAGAACAGTATACAAAAATATCATCAGCAAAAATAGAACATTCAACATTTTCGTCCAAATTCTCAAAAAAATTACAAAAAGAGTTGGAGAGAGGACACTATCCTGGGGCAGACCTTTAAAAAGAATATGTGTATCAGAAAGAGTGTTACGCCATCTAATTTGAAAAGATCTTTCCTGCAGGAAGTGATGCATCCATTTAGCTACTTTGCCAGTGATAGCCAGTTGAAGTCATTTGTAGATAAGTTCGTCAATGTGAACAGAATCATAAGCACTTTTGATATCAAGGCTTACACCAACAAACATTTTTTTGTTTTTGCGGGCCTCTGAAATCGCCGTAAAAATTTTGTAGATCGCCGTATGATCTCTAAACGGAAGGAACCCATGTTGGTTTGGATGCAGTTTTTTCTGACAAGTGAGGAAATTGGTAATACGATGCGCTAAAATACGTTCAAAAATTTTGCAAAAGACAGAAGTAAGGGCAATTGGTCTATACGAAGTTACTTTTGTTTTATCTTTATTGGGTTTAGGAATCGGAATAATAATGGCGTGTTTCCAGTTTTTTGGAAGAACAGAAAAATCCAGTTGTTGTTGAAACATAAAAAGAATTTTGTAAAGGGATGCATCGTCAAGGTTTTTGAACCAGATTGCCAGTATATTATCAGCTACTGGTGTGAAATTTTTAGTTTTTTGAATTGCTCTTGAGCTCCCAAAATTCAATATTTCTATTTAAGGATTCATTGCCACTGTCATAATCAATAGGAATAGGCTGAACTTCATTAGTTTGAGTTGAAAAGTGATTTGCAAATATGTTACTTTGCGTCTTCGGCTGGGTTACGTACCGGTTATTATGAAAAATAATATCATGATTTTTAACATTTGGGTTCGTATGATTAGATAATTTCTTTAAAATTTTGAAGAACATTCTTGGGTTTTGGGAAATTTTGCTAATGCTATCCCAGTAATTGTCTTTTGCTCTTTTAAAATGAAATTTGAATTTACTACTATATTTTTTATAGTTGATCCAATCTGAACTCGAGATATTTCTTCTGCTTTTTTCCGTGCACATTTTTTGAGACGGCTGAAGTTATGGCAAGCGGCATTCCACCATGGTGGATAATCTCTATTTTCTAGGATTTTACTCATGGTATGATTGCTAATAGTCAGAGAAATTTGGCTTGTAATCGTATCTATAGTAGGCTGGTTTGTTGAGTGAAGTATTTCTGTTGATATTTGATGATTGGATTCCATTTGATAGTTTTGATATATTTGTATGCATTCTGGAGTTTTGACCAAGAAGTGACAATGGGAATATGATCGCTTTCAAATGAGCAATTAAAAACATAACAATCGATCTCATTAAAGATGGAAGCAGAGCATGAAGTAAGATCGATTATAGAGTATGTACTAGCATTAATGATATGAGCTGGGGTGGAGGTGTTAAGCAGAGTAAAGTTCGAATTGTTTAGCCAGTCAACAAAATCCTCACTAAATGACGATTGAGAGTTTCCCCCCCCCCCCCAAAGAGGGTGGTGGAGGTTGAAATCTCCAAAAATAAAGGTCGGAGTGTGTAGGCTATTGAGGAAAGTTTTAATGGGGTTGATATTAAAACCATGTGGTGCATAAATATTTATGATAATGAAACTGCGGTTCTTAGAATGGACTTCAACAGCCAGGATTTCCAGATTTGGATGATTCTCTTCGCTATAAACCACTCTTCCAGATAGATTTTTCGGGATAGCAATTAGTGACCCGCCGCCAAGTCTATTGCTTCGATGTGTACGGAAAAAGATTTTGTTTGGATTCGAAAAATTGTCGTTTGTTTTTAGAAAGGTTTCCTGGAAAATCCAGGAGCTGGAAGTGGAAAAGGGGGGTTGGTGAAGCCAGATTTGTTTGTTTCTAAGACTACGGCAATTCCATTGTACGAATGCCTTAAAATTGAATTAGAAAAGAATGAGGAAAAGGAGATCTGTTTCTTCACACAGAAACGATGATAAAAAATTTATGAGAGCAAACAATTGAGAAAAGACCAATCGAATAAGAAATGCAAAAATGACGGTGAACAAGTGAAAAGTTACTAAAAAAAAGAAAAAGCCAGCCAGAATTGTGGACTGAAACAAAACAATAACAAACCACCAGCAAAAAACATTAGCAAAGAGGCATGTCTTCTGTAACATTTGAACCCCCGGCATCCCAAGTAGTGATGGAGCCAGACATTTGGCGCAAATTACTAAAAAGGTTCTTCTTACGCACTGGAGATGAACTTGGATCGACACACTGAGCTATTATTTTACACAGATTTTGGCAGATACAGTCCATAGAGTTTTGAAGCATATCCGCGAAGATTGCCGTCTGCCTTTCAAACCTGTCATTTATTGCTTGAAGGAGAGTCTCAAATTTAGCGTTTATAGTGTCTTCAAGATTTGTAACTGCTGGCATTGTTTTCACAGTTTCGGAGTATTTAGCAGTATTTTGTTGAAAGATGCGCCTAGCTTCAGCAGTTGTGATGTGGTTGCGGCATTTTAATTCTAATATTTTTTGCTCCTTTATGTAAAATGGACAGGATCTGGATTTAGCATTATGTGAACCATTGCAATTAATGCATTTCTCAGGTTGCTGGCATGGGCCGACGTGAACTACCCCACAAAGATAGCATGCGTTTGCCTTGTCGCATATGCGCGATGGATGAGTGAAAGAAAAACTTTTATTGCATTGCCGGGGTCGGTCTATAAATTGTTGCTAGCATTGATGAACAAACCAAATTTTTATTGCCTCTGGAACTGTTGTACCAAGAATGGTAATCAGAACCGGTGATACTTCTTTGGTTGAATTCTGTTTTAAGAAACGTCGCATTTCAACTACAATGCAGTCATTTTTATCCTGGATTTCCATGGCTAATTCTTCTAGGGGGTAGCTGTAGGAATGTCAAAAATCACAAAAACGAGAGCATACATTTCCCCAGATTATGTCACTAACAACATTGATCCCCATGAATTTTTCCATGGAGAGCAATTGCACAGCGCATATAGGGTCTTTTGTTGTGAACTGAAACTTACCCTGTCGGGTATACTTCATGTTTGCGATTTGTTCGTGGTGACTGACTGATTTTTCAACAAAGTCCTGGACCAAAAATGGGTTTGTTTGAGGCATCTTTTTGGATTTTTCTGCATTTGCAATGATGACATTGATTTCCTCATAGGTTTGATTTCCCAGACGCATAACAAGTTCGTTAATGGTTTTGGCGCTTTTGAAAAACATATTGCTTGAGGTAGAAGCCATACTGGTTGGTTGAGAAGAGTTCAAAGTTGAGGCATAGTCCGAGTTCAAAATTTTAAAGTTCGAATACGTTTTAATTTAAGTCAAATATAACACAGGAAACAGATAAACTTACCGGTTTATCCAAAAAAAGGAAAAGCAAAGGCGAAAAGTATTTAAAATACCACCTGAGATGAGGGCACAAAAATTGGGAGACAGAGAGTGCGAGAATCACGCCACGTCCACCATATACAAGCACATAAAGTCAAGGTTTTTAATGAAGTAAACAAACCAGAAAACTCGTCCATTGGGCTCTACTATTCGTACGAAGGGCTTACAAAGTTTCTTTGGCTGATGATAGTTTCTCTTCTGGCCCTTTGTCAACATCAGTGTCCTCATATTCTGTGGCGTCATCTCATTCAAACTGATCACTACAAGCGAATTGTTGATTATTAGAACCGGCGGATTTTCTATGTGTTTAAATACGGGAGATCCGTTCCACTCAATTTTGAGCAGTACAACTGATTGATCGATACATCCGTGGTCACTGTAAGTGGTGACTACTGTACCTATAATTGTACTACTTCTTTAACTTAAAAAAAAAAAAAAAAAACATCCTAGGGCTTTTCTAACCGTGGAGACGGGAACCTAGTTATTTGATAGCACATTGAAAGTTTTGAGGAAATTAGACAAGAACAGGTACTGTATTTAAGCGATAAGTAAAAAGGCCCCCCCCCCCCAATAGCCTCCACTAGTAGCGTCACTTACTAGTTGCGTTCTGTCCAAACACGTACACAAACGTAATATTTAATTTGATCTGTGTTAATTATATCTAAAAAAGTACAGTTGTATAAATGAATAATTATATAATTTTTAAATGTTTTGTTAATTTGGGAGAGGGAAGTGAAAGAAAGAGAGACAGAGAGTGTGAATCTACCATTATACATTTAGATATATAGAAAAGCATAAGAAGCCTCGCATCTGTCGTGCGTCCACTCACCGACACGCACCTTTTTTTTTTTTTTATCCCAGACGCCACCAGTGGCTTAAGTATGATATTATTTTCACGCTCCCTCATTATTTTCTGTTTTAAAAATGGCATAAACGCAGTATTTTTTTGTCTCCATAGCGCTTCTTAAAACTGGCACCGGGGCATCTACGTCCTCTGTCGCTACGCCACTGAACCTCAGTAGCGCAACAAGTGGGTATAGATGTCTCAAATGCCATTCTTCAGGGGGCGGCATGGACAATACGTTAGTGCATTTAGGCCCCTTCTTAAAGTCGTCAAATATGATGAAGGGGGGCGGGCGATAAAATACCATGATGCCATTTACCATTATGAAGCCACTGATGACGATTATTAGGAGCGAAAAAATTATATTTGTGTTAAATTTTATTAAACAAACTTTCTTACATTAAACGTATGGAGTTCAGTTTTTGCATTTTAACAGTGTAAATAAGCGGTTTTTGGTGCCTGTGCTATATAGTTGTATTAAAAATAAAATAACATAAATAACAGCCCACATCGTAAACATCTGATCTAAGCAATCGCCAAATCCGTTTGGGGACTTTTGGAGCAGTAGGTTCAAATCGGTTTCGTTTCGTTTACAAAAAATGTCGAATTCTGAATTTTATTGCCATTTATTTTCTCTGTTAGTTTCTTTAGTCGATTTCTTTTTTTGAAAAAAGTCAATGATTTCTGTTACGGATAGTTTTATATATCGCCAGAAAGTGAGTTATGACATACATGCCGTTAATTTTAATATTTTAGGTAAATATACAAATCTAACAGAAATTAAAATATCAAATTTGTATTTTCAGAGCATTTTTAAATCGCACTAATCGAAGAAAAGATTTTGAATGCTTACTGTCTTCAGATAGAGTGTTGAAAATTTGAAAATCTACATAGGCATTGCACCAGAAGTCGAACTGATGCTTCGGAAGTTTGAGTGGACTTAATAGTATTTATTTTTTTACACCTAAATTTTGAACTGATGTAGAGTTTTGGAGAGAAAAGAGATCAGTCATTTCGTGAGAATCATTTGCAATCGGTAGTATTCTTCCTATAGGTGGCATCTACCCTGTCACAGGTAGTAACTATTTCTGTTGTATAGTTCTCTGTTTGAAGGTTGCGCTCCAGAAAAAATAAAATGTGATGTTTTAACTTTCTTCTTTCATCAGTTATGATTTATAAGTGTCACTAAAAATGGACCTTAAAATTAATTAGGAAACACCGATTGATAAAAATTCTTATGGTTTATTGTAGAATGTCACAAGCAAAAACAGAAATTATTAAAAAATTAACATGTTTTCATAAATATTTTTAGATGAATATAATTTATAAATAACAGGTATAAACCCAAAAGTTATTGCAGCTTTGCAGGAAGGATTCGTTCCCACTTGTTCCATCGGCGTCTGTTTTTAGCGGTGATATCTTTTACTAGACGGCAATTATCAAAGACAAGGAAAGAGTAACGTTTGACGTGGTACCAGGGTGATGATTCCTCAATGATTTTCCAAATCTGAGCACCCTCGTCCCAATAAACAGGGGAAGACACTTTCAGGTATCTCGTGCCTTCGTTGTAGTTCTCGTGGACAATAATTTTGTCATCCAGTATAACTGCTCTGGTTAAATAATAAAGAATAGGTAGGTCAGGAAATGACATCCATGTATTTTGGAGTGGATTATACACTTCTACGTTTTTCAGAGATTCCCCATCATTATTTACACCAGCTATTACAAACAGCTGTTCGTGAAAGGCCACGATAGAAAATTCTCGACGGAATATATTTGGAGGAGGAAGCAGAATCCAGATGTTTTCCTCAGGATCATATGCTCGACACATCATAATTTTGACCGGTTCGAACTTGGATTCGCCCACAATCTAAATCTGGCCTTTTAACGTAACAGCTCCCCATATATCCATATCGTGAATCGTTATTTTTATTTCCCACCAATTTCTCTCGAATTCGTAACTAGATATCACGTTCCTTGAATCACGTGCATAGCTTCTTATTGTATCAATGGAATATAACTTTTCCCCTAAAGTAACTATCCAACCGTTACAACTCGGCCTACGTGGAATCCTTATTGGTGACAATTCTTCCTCTACAATATCAAAAATCGCACCCGTATAATGTTGTATATGCATACTAAACATGTAGATGCGCTGCCCGATTTGAACCATCGTATCAATAAAAAATTCTGCTTCGCCAATCTTTCGCCAAAAATCTAACTCATTGTCGTATGTCAAAAATAGTTCACTTCCGCATTGTTTTGGAATTAACGTGTGCCGAGCAATAAGATACAGACGATTTGGCATACGAGTGCCATATGACCATGGCAAATTCTGGTAGCCAGGTTCCAAACTTGCGGATTGTGAAAGTATCGTCCGCTTCATCGTATACAAATTGAATTGATTACTCAACATTAAATCAAAAGTATGCGGATTGCTGCTTACTATGGTATGAGAAAGAATTTCCGCTGATAGATTTCTGTCTACTTCTTCTTCCAGTCTAAGGTAATTTAAGAGTAAGGGTACATGAGGCGGTCTTGCGGAACTGTTTGCTTCAATCCACGAGACAATAACTCTCCAGACAGATATTTCAGATATGACATTCAAGCTGTTACTTTCTAGAAGTTTTCTGAGAACTTCAAAAGGAAGTTCTGCCAACCCGCCGTCTCTGATGTTTCTAAAATATCTTCGAAGAAAACAAACGCGTATCTATAGCAGTCTTCTAAGATAGCTGATTTATTAGTCTGCCAAGCGACGGTGAGGAATGACAGGCAGTTTGTACTTGTCATGTTTTGAATCACTAATGACCTACAATTTTTCAAAAAGTCTTTCTAGTGTAGATAATTGGAAGCAATCAACCATTCACGCACATTTTTTTCGTCCAGTACTATGGTGCCAGTGTATATATACACGAGAATCGATTCCAAAATCTTGCTGTCGAGGTTGTGAATGGCTATTGTTTCTTGGTTCAAATTAGAGCTAAATAAAGCACGGAAGTAGCCACTGCGTGGAGATAAAACTATCCTGTGAATTCTGAAAGTTTTTCCGTCATCATTTTGTAAGGTCCCATCTGAGAACTGTTGCAGTCTTTCCCAGGAGCCACTATTAAAAATCTCTGCAAAGGACTGAGCTGGCACGCTCATTTCTTTTGAGAAGTAATTTATACGAAATAAGTGCAAGGCTAGAGAAAAAGAACAAACCTATTTAACAAATGCCGATACTAAAAATGACTGGATAATAGGCAATAAACAGATCATTTCAACAATTGTTATTACAGATGAAGATATTATTGCAATAGTTTAACGACATTAAATCTTCATTTCATTATTGAAATTATATTGTTTAAAAACTGCTTGATTTAAACGATTATTGTATTGCGATATTATAATATTATTATTGGGAAAAAACACATATTATGTTACAATATATGATCTATATATTGAAAATATGGCAAAACCATGAGACAATCCCCCAGACTAAACCACTGGCTGATTTAGACAATTTTTATTTCATATGAAAGCTCATGACCTTCAGATAAGTCATCAATGGTCGCCTGCCACTCACCACCTACCATTTTCGAGATATATCGCAAAACAAAACTTTGGCAGAGTCCCTCAGCCTCTTCAACCGCCAATTCGCCATTTTATTTCTCCAAGTTGCAAGCATAGCATCAGGCCATTAATATTACGGGTGAATAGATGAACGCCGAAAGCGGCTAGTATTTATTTATTAAGAAAAAAAACTATCCGCGAAAGTAGATTCTGCTTGTCCGGAGATAAGAACCTTGCCCTCCCATTTTGCGATTTCTTCCTCTAATTTTATATGAGTTGGGGCAATGAGAATGAAAGAAGATTGAAAGGTGATGAAAGCTTTCTAACAAGGTCTCACATGTTGAGGCTAAATATAACAGTCGAAGTTAATGGGGTTGAAAATCAATTTTCAGCTAAGCTATTGCCAGTGGCGTAGCGATCGGGGTGCAAGGGGGCTATAGATGCCCTGGGCGCCAGTTTTAGCAGGCGTCATCGAATCAAAAAAATTATAGAGTTGATCTCGTTTTTAAAAACCATATGATGAGGGGTCATAAGAATAATACCATATATCTGGGGCCATTTACGTTTGCTAAGACACTGGTGACGATTGGAATAAAAAGAATCATATTATTTTCCGTTTGCTACTTACTCTCGCTACGCCACTGACCATGGTACGTTAATGCGTTTATTTCACTTTTTAAAGTCAAAAAGGATGAGGGGGCGAAGAAATACCATGCCCCGGGCGCTGTTTACACAAGGCTAAGTCACTGATGATGACGGGGGATGGGGCTCTATAAATCATATTATGACCTGGGCACCGCTTACCCTCGCTACTCCACTGGCTATCGCTGTTATATAAAACTTTCGATGCAAAAGTAGTTCTTTGTGATAAGGTATGAGATGTGCCTAATTTTAATTATTTTTCTATCTTCAATCGCTAGAGAGTTATGGGGAAATTTCACTCCCCACCGCCATTTACACCCAATATGAGCTGAATGCCCCATGCGCGAACTCTTGCGAGATTTTCGCCCTCCATACAACATATTTCTCGCCCATTCAAATTCGAACAAAAGTATTCGAATTATCTTGTTCACAATTTAGCATGGGCAAAGCGTTATAAACATGATAATTATTATCAGTCTGTCTCTGAAATTTTGGCATAAATTAACAACTTAAAGGAGTAATAATTCAATACTCTTAAAAGTAGGTAATAATAACTAATAATTTGACGTGTCCCTATGGACATACAAATTTCGATCCCTTGACAGTTCCGAAGAACGCCAGCAAATTTGATATTCGAGCACAAAATTCGATACAAGGTAAACTGCTTCATAAGATGAAGGCTAAAATAACCTATACACAATTTCATATTTTCTTATATACAACTCCTATACAAATTTCTTGATTAATAAATAAATAAATAATATTAAAATAAAATAATAGTAATAAAGAAAATAAGAAAAAAATACAGGAAGCCGCAAATTAACACATACCATACAACAAATAAAAAAACAAGCAAACAACACAGTCGCGGCTAACATATAGGGACGAGTATTTACAATAAATAGTTAAAATATAGAGTAAAAAACCATATAATAGCAAAATAAAAATCAGTATTTGTATCATAAACAGCTGTATTCATTTAACACAAATTAAAAAGTAAGTAATGATTGATTTCATACACGAAACTTGATTTATGAAACTATTTAAAGTTCAATTTTCTGCTGCATCAAATCCTTTAGTTGTTGAGCTCAATTCGGTATAGTATAACTCCGGTTTTTGTAAGTAGAGCTCGCAGAATAACGAAAATGCAAAATTAAGTTAATGGAAATTAATCGGAATTTCGAAATGTTCACTTAAAGCAACATAAAACGTGAAGTGGAATTATGAGAGTAATATTAAATTTACTCCAAATTTATATACCCGGAAATGTTCTTCCCTAAACTTTGTAATTTATATAAGAATGTCATTTGAACCATGAAGTCAAAAATGATTTGTTTTCTGTTATGCGACTAAACATCCTCTCTTGTCATCCATAAAATTACTCTAAAAGTATCCAAAATTACTTTTCCCACTGAAAACGTTGGTTTTTAAAAGCTTTTATTTAACTTCACTCGTTTCATTTTTGTAGAGATGGAATTTTGTTACCGATATTCACTTCCGGGTACGCAAGAGCAGAATGATTTTTCGCACACGCGCTAGAGGAGCTCGCCTCGTGCCTCGAAATTCTGGGCGAGGGGCTCAAAATCTATTCGAGGTAAATCACAGTGCCCAGCCGACAGCGAATTTACGACAATGAGTAGGGGAAAGGGCCTCAAAATAATTTGCGCCAGTGTCCACGTATTGTCAAAATTCGCCATAGCGCAAAAGTATTAAAATTTTGCACATCTGTGTTTTTAAGATAACAATACTACATTTCAACATTTGCAGAACTTAATTATGAATTAATCGCTTAAGTATTGAATTGTCGTATTGAATAAACTTATTGTATCGCAATCAGTTTATTCAATACGACATGCGCCATCTGGTGATGAATTTGAGAAAATCCAAAGTAAGATTCCATAAGAGTTATAATAATTAATTATGACATGCATTAAAGACTAAAAACTAGGAAATAATAAATCTAAAAAGTTTTTAAAAAGCACGCTTCCTTTATTGTCCTAAAATGTAGAAAATATCTATTTTAGATTTAAAAAAAATTGGAAGTGAAAGTAAAACTCGTAAAAAACGTGAAGTATTGGTTTAAAATTTGATTAAAATTAAATTTTTCTCTCATTTATAATAGAGGGGAAAGACGCCGATTTTGGACCGGCATCATAACTTCAATTCTATTAAATATTTGAGCCGTAAAACAGGCAAATTATGTTGTAATGATGCGAATAGGGTGTATGAAATCATTTTTAAGAGAAAGCACAACGTGATTACAGTTGGAAAATGAGTGTTTCGATTTAGGTACCATCAATTTGGTGTTTTAAGGAAAGACAAAAAGCCCTTACGCTGTTTTGAAGTATCTTGGGAAATATGTTATTATATCCTCGGACAGGAAATTTGCTTGGCCAAGACTTACTATAATAATTTTGTTAAAATAATTTAAAGATAATGTTAGGGGATTTTTTGTTGTTGTCCAAAAGTTGCCTAGTTTGGATCTCAAGCAATTAATCAATAGGCCAACTATCTTGAACTGCAGGAATAACTCAGAATGCAGTTATCTTCACCAGAAGTTCTCATAAATTGGAAGTGGAACAACCCGAAGCAAGAAAAGGACATTAAAGCCATCAAGTGTTGGGTCAAAAAGTATAAAAAAATGGGATACGTATCATTTGTGAAGATACAAAGGGAGAAGAGGAAGTGATATAGTGCATAAAATGCCATATTTGGGTTCATGTAAAATGTGCTAATGTGAATTTGAGAATCAAAAGTATTTTTGCTTCAATTGGAGTTAAAGAAATTGGAGATCCAATTCTGAGCACCCAGTGGTCCAATCTAGGCAACCGGTTTCCTTGATTGGACCTACGGTACATTTATTAAGCTGCTTTTTTTCTTAATTGAAAGTGTATTTCATAAAAAGTTAATTACACTGTTCTGACGATAAATTAACAACAAAGAATTCTACTACTTACTTCTCCATCACGGTGCATTAAAAAATGTCCAGGTAGTCCAAATTCGGTGACTCTCCTCTATATTGAGAATAAATAGTGCACAAAATCCGTTATTGACACTCTGTAGATGAGTAATTGACGCCACAGTTATTGACATCTCTTCATTCTTATGAAGTTTACATTTAACTGTCTACCTAAGGTTATGGGCCAAAAACTCCTAAAATGGATTATTTAACTCAATTATGCGAATTATCTTGAACTGCAGGAATAACTCAGAATGCAGTTATCACCACCAGAAGCAAAAAAGGACACTAAAGCCATCAAGTGTTGGGTCAAAAATTATAAAAAATTGGGATACGTATCATTTGTGAAGATACAAAGGGAGAAGAGGAAGTGATATAGTGCATGAAATGTCATATTTGGGTTCATATATTGCACGCTAATGTGAATTTGAGAATCAAAAATATTTTTGCTTTAATTATGCGTAAAGAAATTGGTGGTCCAATTTGATAAACCAGTGGTGGAACTTAGGAAGCCAGTTCCCCTAAATTGGACCGATGACACAATTTTTTTAAGCTTTTTTTCCCCTACCTTAAAGTGTATGCCACAAAAAGTTAATTTTCACATCCTGAAGATAAATAAACTACAAAAAAATTCTACTACTTGTATTTCAACAAAATTGCTTCACTATCACTGCGCATTAAAAAAATGTCCAGGTGGCTCAACTTTTTCCAAATCTACTGGTTTTCTTTTTTAGTTTTTCTTGAAAACTATTCGGTTTTCGAATTACAACTGATTTAACAAATTAAAGAGCGTAAAATTCCCTACAAATACACGCTTAAACTTACTCTAGCTTTAACAGTTTTGCAGATAATAACTCTCAAAAATGGGAGATGTCCAATAATTTATGACCACCTAAGACCACCGTAACAGCGCGTTACCTATCTGAAAAAAAAACTTTTTAAAATGTGCTCTCATTAAAAAAATTATTAGTTTTTTAAAAATAATTTCTGGAATGGGTCCAATAATTTATGACCACCCTGTATATAAGAAACATTTCTACTGGTTGACATTTCGTAGTCTTTAAGAAACAAACAGAAACACACAATTTTTCACTTTTATTAAATATCTTTTACAGTTTAAGTACCCATGTTGCTTTGTAGCTGACTATACACTCACTTTCAAAAAATGGTATCACTGTCCTTTGCAAAGCAAGGCTAGCAATTAGGACCACACAGATGAAGTGATGACTTAATGGATGGATGCCAGTTCAAAATGCAAACTTGTGACTGAAATACCATAAATATTGATGATGATGAAATTACAGTTGACATGGAATAAGTAAAGAATACCAAGTTACTTTTCCTTCCCTTTGCTGCACATTTAAATCCACCTGGAAATTTTAATAATTTTTCCTGTAATAAATAGAGGAACTTTTTTTTTTAATCTTGGGAAGGTAAAATAACCAAGTGTTGTTGTAAATTTCCATCGAGATTATTTATTAATGAGAAAACACCGAGAAAAAATTAAGTACTTATTTCTTCAGGAGAATTTCGTTCAGGATATTTCTTTTGTACTAAAATGCCACTGCAGATTTTCAAATGGAAGTTTTTATACTGATTGGCGCATCTCTCCATGTTTCTTGTTTGCTGAAGACAACAAATGATTGTGGCAGTATTCGTCAGATGAAATTAATGTAGCATGCCATTTTTGTTTTTATATTTATCATAATTGACTAGTTTGCGACTCTATTATTATTACTGAGAGTTTTCAACTGCCTTAACAGAGTCATATTAAAGCTCTTTGAAAAGAAAACGCTTCTTTAAAAAGTTGCTTCAATCTCATCCAACCAACGCCAAAAGTCAACACTGCTTTCTTAGAGAGGATTCATTGCGGCAGTTTTATAAAATAGACACTTACACAAAATCATTTTGTACTGCACTGACATTTAGGTATCTTTGAAATTGAAATCACGAAGCTGGTTTAACTTCCCGATCAATTAACGGAGTATCATCACTGGTACTACTGATTGTACCACACAGTGGCGTCTGTTGTGACACCCCACCATCTGGAGCATATCCATCTTCACCCTTGGTCCGTTCTGTATGGTTAAGTTTGCGCTTCACAAGAACCTTCACTCTTTCATTGCCAGTATCTTCTTCTTCATCAATGTCGCCTTCATCTGCAGAAGATACTTCGTCGTCACTGCACTTATTCAGTGACCCTTGCGACCACATGGCCACGTGGATAGAGTCCGGTGACTTATTAACTATGGTGGCCTCACTTCGACAGTAGGGGATGGGCCGTGGTGTCATGGAGTACGGGGTTAACTGTCCGCTTTGACTCTTATGGCACAAGGTGGTCCTTTGGCTGGAATTCTGGGTGCTCTGACTAGACAGGGACCTTAAGAAGTGCGGCAGGTTTTTGAGGGAGATTTTCTTCAGGGAGTTGTCCGACACCGCTTTCCTCTGCTTGGAGAATAGCTTGAAATCGAGACCGAGGTTAGACATACTTCTGGATTTGTTTTTTGCGATGTTGTCTGAGCTGATGTGAACGGAAGGGGACGGTCGTCGACCGTGGGATTCTTTTCGAGGTGCCGAGGCAGGAAACCCTCCGTAACTGCTTGGGCCAGGTCTAATAGAAAAAGAGAAAGAATCATGTTTACAGACAAATATCAAGTTTAATGAAAAGAAATGTCTGGAAGGGCCAGAATCTTAAGACGATAAAAATTATTTCCATCGTTAATCTTCAAATATATTTTACACTTATATAAATATTTCTATGAATATTATCAATAAAAGAAGGGATAAAAGAAAAGAACAGTACAGCATTGAAAATATAGACGCTAAAATCAGGAGGTTTGAAATTCTAAATCAACTAAACAGGAAAAAAGTTCAAATTTCTGTCGCATTTTTAAAATATAAGACATATACTATATTGAGTAATAATTTTCATTTTTTTATTTTATTTTCAGCAATTTTTCTTGCTCAGAGACTTTTCATTAATTTTTTTTTTTCATATGAGTTGCAATACTGAACTTATATTTGCAATTTTGAAAGTACTGTTTTCGTAAAATAGTTACATTAAATGATGCTGATCATCTTACACTGAATTTGCTTCATTAAAAACATCATTTTTGTTATGGGATTAGTTTAAAATCTGGAATCAAAGCTCCAATTAATCCGGAGAGAATCTGTGATTCCTAGAAAATCATAGATTTTCTCTTAAAATTGGTTGAAACTCTTGTTATTGCGTTTGTTAACACTGATATCTTAAAACAAGAGTTGATGAGCTGATTTCTTACAATTAAATTGATCCAGTGTTTCTGAGTTCTATTAGAATATTTTGTTCGCCGTAAGTTGTATAAGTAGCAAACGAACGAGTACAGGCCATTCCATTATGCTCAGCTAATGCTTGGCAGGCGCTGGAGCAAAGTCAGACTTCTACCTTCGGGTGCTCAAGGTACTTGGTACCAACGGAAGCTGCTCATTCTCTCCTCTTGACCATGAGGCGTACGACCTCATGGATTTGATCTGATTCAGATCAGAAGGATTAGAAAGAAGAAGAAGACGAACGAGTACAGATTTGATACTTACAAAAAGTATTTCTAGACGGCTTTTTCTGCCTAGAAAATTAGTGAATATCACAAGGCAACTCTTAGTCGATTTAAGAAACCCCAAAAATTAAGATTTAAATCTACTACCATTCGTGACAAACATTCTAATTTTGTTTTTCATTTCTAACGACAATGATCTAACCATTCAACTGCCTTTTACTGCCCACCTGTACCAAATCGACGCCGCTTCTTTCTTTCGGACACAAGCATATGGGAACTGCTAAGGGCGCCTTAATTTTACAGCATTGCCACCCCTGCAATGTTTGCATTTGGGTAACTAAAGTTAGGCGACTGAAATACCAGCTATCGGGCATGATTTTTCAGCACCAAGAAATGCAATCAAGGTCAATTTTCAGAATGAAATTAGTCGTTTAAAAAAGGAAAATCGAAGATGGGTTTTTAACAAATTATATTTTTCGGTGTTGAAAATTTCAAATTTGTGCCAAAAACTGTTTCTCTTAAAAATTTTTTCAGCATGTTTACATATTTACAGCTGCTCTGCCATGCAAAATTTAGAGCTTATTTATACGCTTATAGCAGACTGGGCGTAAGAAATCCCGAGATAGTTTACACGTCACATCAGCTAAATGCTTCATTAAATATCTGTACGTCAGAAGTAAACTATCTTAAGTAACAATTTTAACATTTTACAGGACAGACAAAAGAAGTTCCAGAATGCAATGTTATTGCAATGTACAGTTTATTTTTTATTCTTTTCGACTCATAGCTTCCATACTTTGTCCATCGAAGGTGCCGTCGGGATTGTAGAAATACGATAGAAACATCAAAATTGGAATTCAGACAGTTTACTTCTCAGGTACAGACGTATTCTCTTTATTTTACTTACTAGAAAATCACCCGTCATGGTTTGACGGGTGCAAACTGCCTCTTCATTCGAGAGATTTCCCTTCAAATTTGACGTGTTTAAATAGATATATATGCGAGAGAAATGTTTAACATTGATTGAAAACAATTAAAATAAACATATGTTTTATGACAGAAAATATTTTTTTATTTACATATTATTTAAATATTTCTTTATTTAAGAGACCTCTTGGTAAACAACATTCCGTGTGAAGTATTTTTCGTTGTTTAATAATTTTCCTTGTACTTCAGATGTCTTTGTGTAAATTTTAACGTGATTGGGAATCCTATACCTTGAAAGTGCAACATAGAGCTGTCCATGTGAAAAGACAGGCTCATCGAGGTAAATTCCAGCATGATTGAAAGTTTGCCCCTGCTTTTTTTTGATAGTCATCGTGTAAGCTGGAATTAACGGGAAGTGGGGGCGGTAGAGAACGAATGGTAGATTCACGTCACTGGTAGTTAATTTAATTCTTGGCAAGAAAACAATATCGCCACGATTGCATTCAGATACAATTTGGCGTCCAAACTATATCACGCGCATGATATACCACTGACGTAATTTACTACTTTCTATTAGGAAACGGAAATTAATTTGAAATTTAGGATTAATATAATTTAAAATTTCTCGGGAACTATTGATCATAGCGAGATAAATTTTATATCAATCGGTAGAAAATTTTATTTCACTATTTTAGAGGTATTAAATTTCAAATTAGAGCGACAATTACTCTTTTAAATTTAAAATTACTGAAATTTAGGTTCTCTAACAATGAAATAATGCTGTTTAACGTCTCGCAGTGCTATGGCGCGAGTTTTATTGTTGGTGACGTCAGAGCGTTACCGGAGGATATGGGGTATTATATTAGTAATATTTCATTTCCCGAAAAAATTCTGTAATTAATACAAAATTTTGTTGTCAAAGATTGTCATGATCATATCTTTGCTCAGCTATCTATGGACGAGTTTTCTGATTTGTTTATTTTGGTTTCACAGAACTTTTGTGGTGAGGGTTCATTTCCATTTTCCAGTAACCCTCCAATTTAAGCGATCGCCAAATCCAATTGGATTCCCATATCAAGCGCCAAGTTCGAAACAGTTCTTTCTTGAGTACACAAAGCACCGAAAACAGCGATAAAGAATAATTATGGCAACCTTTCCACAAAATTAGGCTTATTTTAAGTAAACATTAAGATCTACGACAATAGGAACATGAAATTTAATATTTTCGAAGTATCCTTAAGCCATAACAACAGAAAACTCAGCTTTAAACATTAATTAATATCTTCAAACAGACTGTCGAAATTTTGAAGATTCCCATTGACTTAACATTATCATCGGAAGTTGATGAGTAAGGCGGAAGTCCTACTTTACCGCAAATAAGCAAAACAGAAAACTCGTCCTTTGAATTTCTAAAAAAATTCTGCTAATTAACAAAACTTAGTTAATAAAGATTATCTCAGAAACGCAGATTTGTCCAGAAATCTATAATCGATCAGGAAAAATCCAAGTTTAAAGATATCAGACATATTTTTTGACAAGGGATAAAAGAATGCATATTATTATTCAGCAGTGAAATTTCTTCCTACCTGGCGTTATTTATTCGGATGGTGGTGGAAACATACTGATGCTCTTTTGAATTCTCCTGAGAGTCGAAATCTTCACTTGGTTGTTCGGACAAGGAGGTGTCAGCGGTCTCTTTCCCTGAATCCGTCTTCCGGTCATCTGTGGAGCGGTCAGTGGAGAGCGCGTGGTCATCTTTGGAGGTGTTCACTTCGCTGCTGTCCTCGTTGCTGGTCTCAACCAAACGATTGTAGAAGCAGTTGAACTTGTCTTCTAGTTCCTTGCTTTTAAACCTATAGAGAGCAACTATACTCATTAGTCATTTAAGTTTGAAATATAATTATTAACCATACTTAGTACGTATAATAAATAAATATTTTACAAAACGACACATTTTATTTATACAGAATATGAAACGTAAAAAAAAAAAAAAAAAAAATGGGTATATGAAAATGAAAAGAGTGACATTAAAATGTAATACAGGGTATTTAATTCATAATGAAAAATGCACCAGAATTGACTATCGGCAAGAAGAGACCAGAGAAGTTTTTGTATTCGTGAAGTCAGGGCCAGATTTCCCATAGGGCAAACCTGGGCCATGGTCTATTTCGCATATACAAAGGAAATAACAACAAAATATTTACAAATTTTTCAATATTAATTTCGAAAGGCTATTTAAAATGATGTTTTTTAAATAACATTCGTTACATTAAATTATATTATACATTTATTTGTTATATATATACATTTTTTACTATACTATTTATATATAGCTATACATTTTTTTTTTTGTTTTCTGTGGACCTTATCGTCTCTTGCCCTTGCACTTCTTTACATAGAAAGTGATTCCAGGACAAAAGTGCGAACGAAGAAGTTTTAGTAGGTATTTCAGACGATTACACAAAATTCGATGTAATATGTTTTAGGTATTAATGTTATGTGATTTAATAAAAAGTGTAAATTTGAATTAAAAATTTATGGTTCAAAAATTAGAAAGATTGTATTGAGTACTAATATGTTTCAATAATAAACTATTGTATATTAAATTGAAAATCATGTAGTACTTTTTTAATAGGTGGCGCAGAATACTATGGCCTAGGGCGTAGAAATGTGTAAACCCGGCCTTGCGTGAAGTGCTTTTGAAATTACGTGAGACGCTTCATTGTTTTTCAATGTTAAAAAAAGTCTAACGGTCTCTCTGCAATCTTATAAAACTTTCTCACTATCATGTGTTTTAATGACTATATTTCAAAATTCGTTCAATATTCTGTTGTGCTGTGAATGGTAGCAAAGAATAGTTTCATAATGATTACTTCTGGGTTTAATTGTTTTTACTCGCGTTCCTACGGGGGCTATATCTGCGACGAAAGCTTGCTGTAGACAAGCTGTCCCGAAACAACTTTCAGTATCCAGTTTGAAAGAAGTACAAATATTTCACTTTTAAGATTTATTTTACGAGTAAGTTTACAACAATTATTCTCTATCATTGTCGATACCACTACATTTATTTCCCTTCTCGAAGTACAGAAGAATTTAGGAAGATTCGCCAATCACAAGAAAGAGTACGTGTAAAAAGTAGGATTCCACTTCGAGGTACCAGCCTGCACATTTATGAATGGGGTTATTTTATGATTTTTGTTACGAATGGTATTATTGTGAATCACAAGATGAAATATCAGCAGATGTCGTTGTCATCGCCATGAATAGCTGAGCAGAAACGCCCGAGAGACAAAACAGGGGAGAACGAGAAAAATCGACGATACCGATTGATAAAGGTTTCTTAACGACGGGCCATCCAACATCATGAACTTAAGACTGAATTACGAGTCTTAAAATTGGATATAGTTGTTGTAAATAACGCTTCCTAAATATTGTAATAATGTAACGTTCTTTAATTTAATAATATAGTAAACTAGAAGATTTGTGCCCGTCTAAAACAGGCTTTTAGCCCTCCAAACATATCTTATTGTCACAGATTTACTCACGAAAGTTATAGTAGAAAATCTCATGCATCTAATTTTTTTTCTGTTAGAAAAATGCATTACCAAACACAAAATAAAAAAATACTGAAAGAAAATATTTGCAATAGCAAGCAGCCCTAATTCAAATCTTTAAGTAAAGGGAGCCTTCAGTATAAGAACGGTTATGGAGAAAATATTAAATCCAAAATATATAGAAATTATCCTTTTCATCAAAATGAAAGGATTATACACTAACTTCCAACTGATCCTTGAATTGAGGGTAATGAATCAGCATAAATAAAAAACAAATAAAACTGCTAACTCGGCTCAATTTATATATAAAAAACGCCATGAATCAATTGCCACGAACTTTCGCTTCCATAAATAACTTTACTTTTAAATAAAATAGAAAATAAAAGTAAATAAAATAAATGTAATAAAAAATAAAATAAATGTAATAAAAATAAAATAAATGTAATAAAAACAAAATAAATGTATTTAAATAAAATAATAAAATAAAAATAATTTTTAATAAAATAAAAAATAAATGAAACAGATGAAGTCATTTTATTGACCTTCATTCCAATCCAGCATGAATAAGTGAAATTTACAATCCCATAACTAATTTTTATTTTTGCTTAGCTTTAATAAAAAAAACTGTCTGATTTCTTTGACGCCATAACAGAAATTGGATTTGCGCGTTCGTTAATGACGCAGAGCAAAGAGGAGGAGTTATTTTTAACTCCTCCCAGATCGGAATATCTGGCGCGTAGCCAAACCAAACTACGTGAGTGTTACTTCCACGCCTGGATAGTTCTAATATAGATTAGGTAGATGAATCATGTATTCATTTATGGAACACACAAAGTCCTTATCACCCATACTATTCCTTTCTAACAGAATCAAGACTAGTTTTGCTGATTTAACTTTTGTCACGAAATAACTTCAGCTGGCTTTACAGTTCTACATTAACGAGGCAAGAACGTAACACATTACATTCTATAAATAGTTTAAGAAGATTCTATTTTTAAATATCACAATACAAACCTCAACGAGGGCAAAGTTTCTCTTCTCCCACATGTGGAACATACACCTTTTTTCGGAACAGGTGCTACGGGTTGGGCTTTTCTCATTATGGCAGTTTCTGTAGGTCCGCCCCTGTAGGAAGACCTCGGTGGTATGGACACCTCTTCCATCACCGCCCCCTGACGGCACAATCTGGGCTTTTCTCGTAGATTTGCTATGGTGATGCCCCTCGCGAATCTTGGTTGTACCTCCACCACGTTGGTACCACCTGCACCTTTCCGGTAGGTAGCAGCCCTTTCCTTTATGCTCGACCCTGGTCGAGAACTAGAAGCATCACTGCTCACGCTAGATCTCGACATCCTGCAAATGAAAGACGTTTGAGTGGAAACCATAGACTTACGATACGAATAGACTGCTCGTGGAGGGTTGCAATGTGAAGCAAGCACCTCGTCACGTGACTCGTGGACGCGACCGAGACACTTCGTACGGGAATCCTTCGTTATTTCAATGCGTGAGTAAGAAAGGCCAGCTGAGGTTCTCATGAAAATTCATCGAAAATGGTTAAATCCTGTTGTGCATACGAGTGTAAAGAAAAATTTATCAAAGGAGGATCTGTTTCATTTCATCGGTAAGTAAAATTTTTATGATTTTTTTGCTTTATTAAAGCAAAACAGCTACACATAAATACGTCTTAGCTCTTAGCTGTGGCGTTTGTTGCAATTGAAACGATATTATTCAATTTGTTGTGTATGAAATTAATCCTTTTCCTAAGTTAATTGTTTATTATCCTCTTTTAGAAGTATCTATAGATTTTAAGTGCCAATTAGTTTTTAAAATATGGAATTTTATCAGACACATGTAAATTGGGATATTTGGCGATGTGTTGGCGAAGTTGTTTACATTCTGAAATTTTCGTGTTTTTTTTGTGTTATTTAAAAGAAAATAAAATTTTATGATCATGAAATAAACGTAGAATGTTTTCAGTGTGTAACAAAGATAAGCATAGTTCATTTTCAGTAAAAATTCATCTCTAGGTATTTTTTAAACATTTTCTTTTATGCATATAATTAAGAAACTATATTATTAATAAAATTTAGAACTCAATAAGTTCTTTGTTTAATTCTCGTTAATTTATGTGTATATGATGTTTGAAAATTTATTTAGTGTTTTTTATTTACTCTTTATTTATTTCTCTTTCACTTTTTTTATTGCAAGTATTATTTTACAAAACAAAAGTATTATTGACATGTCTTAAAGATTTATCTGATTATTTTTCAGATTTCCAAAAAATCAAGAAAGGAGATATATTTGGGAAAAAACAATCGCCGGGAAAATTTTAAAGCAACAAATAGTTCTTTGATTTGTTCCATTAATATTCAACACAAATAACTATGGCTTAAATAATTGTAATTTACTTGGTAATATAACTTGAAAACTAGATCTGTATAAATTTTTGCCCATAGACGTGATGTGGCAACAAAAGAAATTAGCAGTGGACTGTATGTTGTGAGAACGTTAGTAGAAATATAAGTGTTAAACAACATGTATTTAAGATGAGATCGTACTTATGAAGATATTAGTTTTATTTTATTGATAAAAGAAATTTTACATATATCTTTCTTTTTTATCCATTTATTACTTTGTATGAAACTAAATTTGGGCCCTTGTTAAACTATCGCCATATCTGAAATGGCTGTCATTATTTACATCTAGTATTGTATTATTATTTAATTGTAAATAAAGTTCAGTGTCTGCATCTTTGTCTTGTTTTTTGAATAATAAATAAGAACACAGAACGTACTAAATATGTATTTCACAAAGTAAACTCTTGAAATATTTCATTGGGCTCTTCAATTTAAATTTACTACTTTTGAACTAAAATTGAATACAGCTTAATTTTTGACGAATAAAAATTCCTTCTTTAATCAATATCCACAGAACAAAGTGTTTAAAATTTCAATGATGACTATGTTTTTCTCCTGGAAAAAATGAGTTATCTCCTTGTCTTTTATAGCAGTTGGATATTTTTATTAAAAAAATTTGGTTAAAACAAAGTTTTGGCATTTATTAACGAACAAAGAGTTCACGCGATTTTATCAAATGTCTAAATAGGTTATTAATAAGTTTATAATAAATTGTTAAATTATACAATCAGTGTAAAGTTGGCTAATTTAACAAAACAGTTTGTTTTATGATTTCATGTTTTCAAGTTGAAGAAATTCTCATTTACAAATCGAAATTCTTTATATTCTTCTATTTTTTAGATGAAAAAATTTTATGACTATAAAAATAAATATAAGAAATGACATTAATAACCTTAAATTCTTTGGAAAAACCAAATTATTTTTTAAAATTTCAATTAAAATAAATAAGTTTTGATGATTTTGTTTACTAAATAATTTAGCCAAGGCATATAAAAGGATTTATTTCAGAGGGGATACATATGTCTATTTAAGGAGCATGATCCATAAAATCTGAAACTAGTCAATTTATTTCGGAGAGGGCCTCAGCCTCTCTATATACGCCCCTGAAATTAAGTAATTATTGCTTTAAATAAAAAGATTTTTTTATTTAAAAAGTTTAAGTATATAATTTGTTTTTGTTACAGTCAGTTGAAGTATTATATTGTGTAAGGTTTAAAACAAATGAAAATCCTATTCACGTAAAATCCAATTATTTTGATTTCTTCCGTTCGTGAGTTAGTTTTTAAATGAACTAAAACAGTAACATTCCGCTATTTGTAGAAATACTACTCGTTTTCCAACACTCCTCATACTCGCTTCGCCAAATGTGGCGATAAGAAGCCAAGAAGTTCCTCTTTAGTCACGTGACGAGTGGAATTTCTACTCAGGTGCTTGCTTCACTCCGAATGCTGGTCTTTCTACAGCGTGAGCAGTCTAACTCTATCCTTAGTCTATGGTGGAAACATGTAAATGGTTAATGAGAAATCTTCTAATGAGACATTTAACACAAAAATGATTCTGTACCAATATTTATTTTAGTAAAAATATAATAATTCGTCGCTTAACAAGCAACACCACCTGTCTCAATTTTTTGAAATTTCAAAGAGGAAGGAGATACTCAATTTTTTGAAACCAATAATCAATTTTTCTGAATTATTTTTCACATCTGGTAGGAATATGCGATCCCACTTTCATACCAGATATTAAAAAAAATTCAGAAATATTTGTTAGTTGTGAAAAATTCATTTTTTTCTTCCTCTTTGAAATTTCAAAAAATTGAGATAGGTGGTGTTTGTTAAGCGACGAATTCCTATAAATATCTTCATAAAATAAATAATTACTGATTCGAATAAGGTTTTGTGTGCAGTTACTTCCTTTTGGTTTAAAAAATATTTGGTATTTGAAACAAATTTATTTAAAATCTAAGAATTAATTAAAATAAGATTAACTAAGAATCTAAAGCTATAAGGCAGTGGCTGTTTCCTCCCTTTTATGGTATGTAAAAACTGATATCTTTGTACTTACGATTTAATCTTCGGAGCAATTAAAAAACGGGACATAAAAATTGCTTTTTAAATAAGTTCAGCTCTTAAGCATTCCGAATTTTAATTTTCATTTCAAAACAGTTTACTGTACCTGAATGTTGAAGTTGATGATGAATCTTGTCGACTACAAGAATTGTTGGAATCTTGGGATGATTTTTGTGTACTTCCAGTCCAAGAATTACGTCTGGCACCTCTCTCCAATAACCTGAGTGGGAAATTTCCTTGCCTCCAGCTATCTGAACGCGAGGAGAAATTATCACTTGAAATACTCGATCCCCTCTTCTGCAATGGTTCCGGCCTCCCCCGACGCTGTGCATATGCAGCTGACCTACTGTTAGGAACACCATTATCTTCCCTCCTATTAAACTGGAACATCAAATATCTCCTAGCTAAGCTCTTCCATCGTGCTTCTGTTAGTGGCGGTTCAACATACTTTGCCCCAGCAGGTACTTTAAGATGTGCCCCACACTGGCAAACAGGCTGCCCGTCATAAGCCTCATGGGAACCACCACTCTTCCTCTCACCAGCAGAATTAGTGTTTGCTGGCGTGTGCCTGTTCGAAAAATTGGAACTATGTCGACAGCGACCAATACCTCTGGTGACCCTCGATTCTTCTATCCGCTTGCATATCAAAACACAGTCTTTCTTGAACTGTTTCGTGAAGATTGCGTAGAGGAACGGATTGGCACAACTGTTCAAGGGCAAAACGAAGATGGTGAATACTTTGGCTTCTTCGAGAGAGATCAGGTTGGCACCGGATACGGCCGTGAGGGAAAAGAAGGCAATGGGCGCCCAGCAGATGAAATCAGTGATGACCAACAAGGCCATCCGCTTGGCGATTCTCGAATCATTAGAGTTCCATGCTTGGGAGCCTCGGATGACCCAGTACATTTTCAGGTAACAGCCCATGAGTGTCAGGAAAGCTACTCCATTGATGAGAATGAGGAACACGACGTAAGCGAGGGACCAAGGGTCTTCGGTCTCGAAAGGCAAGCACACAGCGAACTTGCGATAGTCACTAATTCCAAAGAGGGGCATGACGGCCATGAGGAGAGCGAAGGTCCAGCCTGCGCCCATGATGTAGCCAGCATGCTTCAGTGAGAGACGCTTGTTTAAGTGCATGGCGTGAGTGATGGCGTAGTTTCGTTCGAGGGTGATGACAGCTAAGGTATACACCGAAAGCTCGCTGCTTAAAACTCCCAGGAATCCTGCTATTTGGCAGCCAGCAGACATTTGCCATTGAATGGCGTACACCTTGAAACAGAGAGAAAAGTTAATTTAAGCCTTTTACACATGAAATAAAATGGCATTAATTATATCTGTATCATAAATAATTAATCGATAATTAACAATTATTAACCATTAATATTAATTATATGATTAATAATCATAAAACGATTATAATCAGTTATCGATGGAAAATACAATGTGCCTCAACAAAAATGAAAGAGAAGATCTGTGAAAATTATATTTGATTTATGTATTTATTATATTTATTTATATCTTTTGCTGTTTATTCTTTAAAAAATATTTTCTAATTTAAAACAAATAGATTTGATTTGTTATCTTTAATAGAAATAAGAATGAGTATAGAATTATTTTATTTCTATTTCTTTACCTTTCAAGAATATTATTGACATACTTTTAGCGCAACATGGTCAAATTATGACTCATGCACCATACATACACCCCAAGTAAAACAAATCAAACTAAACCTTCAATTTCTTTACTTCAAATAAAGACTAGCTCACAGAACGGCATTGAAGATTCAAGTGAAGAGCTAATCAATCAGAAGAAACAATGCTATAAGCCAAGGAGGAAAACAGCTTATTTGATGGTCAACTATTCATTCTTGTATCTTCATCGCGGCAGTATGAACAAGTCTTATGCATGAATTGAATTGCAATATGAAAAAAAAAAACAAGTTAAGACTCTGTACAGATTACCTTCTTTGAGTTCTGCGTAAAGCAGAAAAATAATCTTAATAGTAGAATTCACAAGATGCAGAAGTTATGACATGTTAATTATAAACTAATTAGTAAAGAGCCTCCTTACTCTGAATTCCCCGAGGGTGGATGCATCCACCACGGCCAGTATGCCTAGATAGATTCCCATGAAGAAGTCCGCCATCGCTAAGTTGCAGACCAGGAATCTGGGGACATCGATCTTGCTTCTGCCGAATAAAAGCACGATGACCACCACTCCAT
Organism: Araneus ventricosus; assembly: GCA_013235015.1. NCBI lineage: Eukaryota > Metazoa > Arthropoda > Arachnida > Araneae > Araneidae > Araneus > Araneus ventricosus. Next base: position 1,308,163 of record BGPR01000067.1, read on the forward strand.
TGCCCAGCATGGCCAGCAGGAACACAACCCACACACCACATCGGAGACTCCACCAGCCGAAAAGGTCTTCGCAAGGCATGAAAGGACCTAGAAAACAACATGTTACATTATTCTAACATATCAAAATGATCTTGGTGGAGTGGCCAAGTGAATGATGCCAAAAATTTTCTTCTCGTGGTGTAAAGACGCCAAGATGGCTATTGAGCAAAGGTGATAAAAAGGTATCTCTTAGCATCTCCACGAAATAAAGATATTTCAGCTACACAGTACGTTTGCTGAGTAACGGAAAAATGATATGAAGAATTTTAACCATGAAGTCCACTTTGTTAGCCGGGAAATTTAATGCATGTGCTGAAGTCTATAAGCAGTAAAGATTTAGAACTATTTTTGGCTTAATCTTAAAACACTATGCGCATTTAAATGGATTCTAACTTTTAAATATTCATGGGCATGCAGTTTGATTTAGTCTAATAAATAACGCATGCACATCTAGATCTAATTTTTAAAAAGTAAGCATATGCATAGATTATATGGGAAAAGTGCATGTGTTGTTCTTTTTTTATGTATTTTACATTTTTATTTAATCCTGTGTTTTTTACATAATTTATTTCATCATTTTAATATTTTATTGTTATAAATATATTAAACATCAGGTTTTTCCATTTTTTATTATGTGGTGTTACAAGAAGGTCAATGTTTCTTTAGCTAAAAGCTAATGTTGAAGCAGAAAACACCATATATAAAGAGGGATTCCCAAGACCTTTCTCGCAGATGAAGAATCTTTGGGTTCATATTGCATTCATTTTTTTTTCCAATTTTAATATTTTAACCCTTTAAATCCAGATTTAATACATATTCTATTGTCTGCACTTTATGAAGTAGAATGTCTTAAAAAACAGAAATGAAATAAAGTGGGTTTATTATGCATGCCTACCTGGTTCTGGCAAGCACTGAACTGGCTGTTTGTCGTGACCTGCAGTCTCCGGTCCCTGGCTGATTTTATAATCTTGGAAATACTCTTCGGCGAACTGAGCCAGATTGTCCGGAATCGCATAGTCGCGACCGAATGTTTTCCACAACTGACTAGCAAACTCCTCGAACTTGGATGAAAAATTTTCTGAAATAACAGCCCCGATTTAAAATATTGATATGGTATAAGTGTGAGATTTTTTTTTAAAGATGGAAAATGTACACAACGTTACGAGCGAAATTTTCGACTATAAAGTTTAAGCATCTCCTCTTACCATAACCCGGCCACACATCCGTGATGTTTGTGCTCCAGGCTTCCATGTCGACGTCCTCCCTGGACAACCAAACGATGGTCTCTTTGAGGGTGGCCGGTAGGGGCAGTCTTCTGGCTAGAGGCCGGAAGATGCAGCAATGGTAGGCGTAGGATAGGGCCAGGGTGTGTACTTTAGGAAAGTGTTCCGGGACAGGAAACTCTCGCAGGTTTTTGTTGTTGAATGTTTTTAGTTGACGCAGATTTTGCAGGCCTTCAGTTGGAAGAGTTGGGAACTGATTCTCGCCCAAATTTCTGTGAAATAAAGGGTAAAAATTATTACAATTAAGTATTCGTTTGATATATAAAGGTTAACTGTGCTTTATATAGTATTAGGATAGCATCTAGTTATCCTCGACCTTGCCGAAGCCGAGCGGTCCAAAAGACAGGTCGCACAAAGCAACCCCACCCAAACAATTCAACTTTCTAGCTACAAAGGGACGAATAAAAAATACATAAAAAAACCCAGAAAATTTAGTATTAGAGTAGTGTTTTTCATTATAAACATTTAATATTTTTTCTGTTAAGTAACGATGATTAGTTCAATTGATTTTTATAATGGAATCAATTCGCATAATGTCAAAGTCACATGACAAACACAATTGCACATGCCATTTAACATGTAACTGCACGTTGTATTGTATAACGCAAAGCGCAAAAACCTATCATCGAATATCTTACGCCGTTCTATGAAGCTGTGTTTAAATATTGTATAAATTTATTAAGTAGAAAAAATCATTACTCTTCGACTTTTCGCAGTTATAATGCAAAAGAGACAGGCGATTGTCGTATGAAAATTGTATTTCATCTTAACAGTAAACAGTTCTGAATTAAAGCGTGGAGTATGAAATTTCGATGGGAAGATTTTAAATTTACATCTTATCATGCATACTGCGTTATTTTTAGTTTTAAAAGTCTTTCTAACTCATTAGTGCGAACATATTTATAAACTAAATTATAAAAATATAACCTATTCTAATAAATAATTTAAGTAAAAATAACTAGATGAATTATAAATTCAAAAAATGGCAATACAATTTAGATTAGGCTAACACTAATAATGCTAACAAGAACGAATGATGTTCATGTAAACAGAAAACGGTATTAAATAAAAGTGACAAAATTTAAGAACTAACAAAACAACAACAAAAAAACTTGATTAAAAGTTTTACTGTAAGAACTAGAATTATATTTGCGTATAAAACATAAAGAAAAAAAAATTCAAATCTACTTCAGAGAGAAAAAAAATTGGCCTTAACATTAAAAACAGCAAATTTTATTTGCATCTTTTAGATACACAATAGATCTTTAATTTGAATTGGAGAGACGCTTATTACTTGTTTCTCATGAGCATAAACTGATTGCATTATTATTTCAAAGGAAAAAAAGTACCAGGAAAGCTTTTTAAATAAAATAAATGATTCTATATTTCATGGTTCATAAATAAAACTAATCATTCAGGCATTATTTACTACTTTGGTATCATTTCAAGAGTAAATTAAGCCTTTGAATTGGTATTTTCGTTGTAAAGCGAAAGCTCTTTACAAGGAGCAATGAAAGTCAATTTGCAGAACATCAAAACTTATTCACAAGAAAAATACCCATTCGCAAATATCAATTTTCACATACAATAGTTCAATTAATTATTCACAAGTCTTCAGCATCTTTGAAATTAAGAAGCAAAAAAGCATTCGAATTCACAGAATTTTCAATGCAAGAGTTGGGAGAAACCGGCTTAAGCGAAGCCACTTGGATATCAACAAGCTTCATTGCTTATGTAAAGAATTATTTCTTACGTCATAGCATTTTTAGTACTTTAAAATTCTATCGATCAGAAAGCTTTGAAAATAAAGAAGAATGGATTTCCCTACAAACTTGATAATATCAACCATTCCACAAAAACATATTATGGACAAGAATGTGGAATCTTTTGGTGAGCCGTATACATCTGGTGTCGACGGATGCCTTCTCAAAATAATTTCAGAAGTACTGAAATTTCCTCCTAATCTAAATTATGGGAAGAAAGATGAAAATGGCAATTGGTCTGGTATAATAGGCATGGTGCAGAGAGGCGAAGCTGACTTGGGCATAGGACAAATTGCAGTGACCAGAGAACGTATGGAAGTTGTCGATTTCAGTGTTCCTTACACAAACCAAGATGTAACATTTTTGATAAAGAAACCTGGATTGTTACCTGTATCTTGGACTATATTTTGTCCTTTCGAAGGTAGCATTTGGATACTATTGTTGTGTGCTCTGATAATCACACCAGCAGTTTATCGGCTACTTCTCAACGTTAAAGTTTCTTATAGTAGAGTACTTATTCACTTTTATACCAGCATCTTTGGAAAATCTATTCCTGTTAAAGACAACTCAATAAAAGTAAGATCTTTAATTGCTTTCTGGATTTTCTTTGCTCTTATTATAACCAACAGCTACACGGCAAGTCTTCTATCTTACCTGACATTACCCCTGCACCAGAAGGCTGTGAAAAATTTCAAAGAATTATCGAGTGCTGTTCGTCAAGGAACCCATAAATGTTTGGCTATAACAGGGCTTTCGCGACTTCGTTATGTTGACGAAGAAAGCATTCGATATCTTGGAGAAGCTATCATCAAGAATCGGTGGTACGTGGAACGAACCAAAGGGTTGAGCAAGGATCAAATTTCCGTAACCACTGCTGTCATAGATTTGCGCTTCGTCTTAGAAATGCTCACGGCGGAGTTGAATTCTGATTCTTACATTATATCCGATGATGCTTTGTTTTCTTGGAGTATCGCAATTGCTTTTAGAAAAGACTTTTGTTGTAAAACCAAGATAAACAGACTGGTCGAGAGGATACTGAATGCAGGAATATATGAGAAATTTATAAGAGACGCGAGGCGAAGAGTACAAATATCCACCAGAAGGAAAATTTCTCATTATCGTGTGAAACCCGTATGCATTCATGATATCATGGCGCCATGTCTGTTGTTAGTTGTGGGATATATTGTATCTATTTTAACTCTTATTGGAGAAATAATTTTCTGTCGTATCTCTGGCAAATTCAAAAGGTTCTTAGAGTACGAATGTCCTCTCCATACTTAATATTTTCTCCACAACGGGTTTTTCAAAAGAAATCAAAAGTAAAAATCTACAAAGAGCAATAATTTAACTTTAAAAACTAATATCCAGTTACTTTTGGATTTCGTTGGATCGTATGTTTCGTTTGTATTTCGGAATATTGTAATTTATTCTTGTGTAAATTTTAGAAACTAAACTATTAAATAAAGGGATTTAAAAATGTTATATATATTTTACATTTGATCTTTTTACATGGCAAATGGCATTCGTATTTTTTTTCTAAATTACAGTTATGTATGTGTCTGACCTTCGAAGCCCATTTTGGCCCGTTTTGATTCTTGGATAAATATTAAAAAGTAAATTATTAAATATGGGGATTTAAAAATGTTAAATATATTTCAAATCTGATCTTTTATATAAAAATAAATGGCGCTCATATTTTTTCTTCCATAATAGAGTTTTTTATGTGTCTCACCTTCGAAGCCTATTTTGACCAGAAAAAAATTGTTGTAGTAAGAACCAATCCATCGGAATCACTTTTTATCCTAATTCTTTTGTACACGGAGAAGAATTGAAGAAAAATGGCGATCTCTTCAAAACACAAAACTTATGGTAAATGTGTTTTCTATAGGAGCAAGCTTTAAAAATTCATTGTTTGATGTCACTGAGCATGCCACGTGCATTTTTTTTTGATGAGGCCAAAAACAAACAACCTCGGATTTTAAATTAAAAATAATAATGAGGGAGAAAGTTATGAATAACAATGGCTGTCAAATATTCTTGTAAGAAAAAAAAACTCATAAAATTTATTGGATGTGCTTTCAAAACACAGTTTTGCTCCACATGAAGCTAGTTTCTGAAAATTTGAACATAATTTACGAAAGCAAATTTAAAGCAAGCACATTCAAAATAAGAATAACAATCAATAATAAAAAATATGTAAACTTGCAAATTTATAATAAAAGTCAATTTGATGGACAAAATTACACGACTGCTATTTCCAATAAGAAATTTTAGTTTATAATTTTATAAACAGTATATCAGTAGTTTATTATTTATTTTATCCAACATGCATACTTAATCTAGAAATATTCCAAAATTTATGAACGGTATTCCGCACGAAATCACTGAATTTTTAATCATAGCTAACAAGACATGGATACAAGGTATCTATTTATGCACTCAAAAATTACTTTTGCTTCATCTAGGCAATATGCATTATGAATTTTCTGACGATTTAAATCAATAGAATGGAGAGGAAGTCAACAAAGTCTTAAAAGTATGCAAATGTGGATTTTCCTGCAAATTTACCAGCATTACCAGCTATTCGACATGTATGCATAATAGAAACCAGCAAAAATTATGAAAATGTTAAACGCATATCTGGCGTAGACGGACAGTTATTACGCACCATTTCGAAGGCACTGGAATTTCTGTTCATCGTGAAGGTTCTGTCGGATTTAAAATATGGACAAAAAACTGAGACTTGGATGATTGGTAGTGTGCTGCAGAGAGATGAAACATATAGCAAATGGACAAATTTCGTTTGACAAAAGAATGACTAGAAGTTGCCGATTTCAGCACCTCTAGCATAAGTTGAGATGGTATTTCTCATCAAAGAACCAAGAACTATCAGTTCATTACTGTTGTGAACATTGATAATTACAGAGGCAATGTATGAACTTCTTTCAAACAGGAAATTTTTATTCAATTTTATTGTAATATTTTTGCCAAAGTTATTCCTGTAGTCTATGGTGTTGCGAAAATCAGAATTTCAATTAGAGTTGCTCTTCGAACTTTTATTAAGCTGGCGTTCTTCGGAAAAGCTAGTGGCCGAAGTTTGCATCTCCGTGAAGACAGCTCAAATTACAACTAAATTATAATACAGTAAAACCTGTCTGTAACGATACTGTAGGGACCTAGAAAATATATTGTTATAGACAGTTTGAGCATTTACGCATCCACTGTTTACGTACGTGTGCATGTATTTAATATACTAACATATTTTATCACGCTTATTGATTCAACTTACAAATAAATAGCTGATATAAAATTGTATTTTATAAACATATGAAATATACAGCTTTATACATTAAAATAAAATTTTACATTTAAGCTTTTTTAAAGAACTTGAAATTTTATTTGAAAACTTTGTCAGCATCGTCATTTACGGTACCTTTGGATCGTTTTCGTTTGTTATCTACTTTAATTTTCTTCCATAGTATCTTCCCGGCCTTTTCTTTTTATTTCAAAGTTAACTATCCTCGACTGAAAAAAACCATATTTTTTAGTCAATGTTTTACGCCGCGCCATCCTAAATTCAAGGTGTTAATACATCAAAAACGAATTTCAAGGAACAACTGGTCAGTCCAATTTGATAAATGCGAATGAGCAGGTTTATGCCCATCAGAAGTCAGAGAAACAAACATCTGTGTAAATTCCAGTCGCTAGCCCCCCTCCAAATCTCCCTGTTACAACAGACTGCGGTTTCTAGTCCCCTATCCCTCCGATTCCCATGTTATCTGACATTCTTGCCCATGTGGTGTCGTTTTCCAAGGGGAAAAAATCAGGATTGTACTGTACTAGCTTTCTACAGAGGTAAAATTATCGTTATAGACAGGTGAGTCTAAAAAGTGATTATCGTTGTAGGCAGGTTAAAAATACATTGAGTGAATAGTAATTCCGCTGGGACCAAAGAAAATATCGTTATAGGCAGTTTTATCGTTATATACAGTATCGTTATACACAGATTTCACTGTAATATGCATTCACACTTTAAAAACTGACATATGTAAGTTTGTAGTAATCTGAAAGCACTAAATATATTGTTCTGAATTGAGACACGCGCTACTTTGATGGGTCGAATTTTGAGTAAAAGCAAATTCAGAAAGTTCCATAATGATATTGCGTATTTCTGAGATAAAAAAGTGCTGTAAAATTAGTTTCGAAAAAAAATGTAAAAATTAGTAAGAATTGTGCACAGTCGAGTCAATCGACATGACATCACAATCACGTGACAAACGCAACTACGCAAGTCATCCAACATCCAACAGCGCGTTGTCTTATTCTGTGCTTTGACATTATCATCCGATCACGAATTCACTACATTGTCAAAAGTTGTTCTTATGTTTGTTTCTTGTCCAGTGTATGTTTTTTTATTATTATTTGTTTTTGTCCCTGCTATAAGTTTTTGTGTCCTTTCTAAAAAAATAAAATTCACCTCCATCCATCCAAACCGGAAAGGAGCCAAATGGCTCTAAACACGGGGATGCAGGTGGTGTAATGTAATGTAAAAGAAGAATATCGCATACTTACAGATCCCTTAGCTTCGAAAAATTCATAAATGCATGTTCGTGAATTTCTTCAATCTGGTTATGCATGAGGTCCCTAAAAATAGGAATAGTTGTGATTATTTACTTTGACTCAAAAAGATTTCAGGAAGTTATTAAATATAGAACACGCATTATATTTCAACGAAATAAAAGACAGATATACAATTTTTTCCAAAACTACAGAACAGACTTCTACAAATAAATGAATGCTTTTTATACGCATAAAAAATCAATCTGATTTAATTAATGATGTCATTTTATATCATATGTTTTTCCGTCCACAAAATTCATTATTATTCTGGCGTTTAAAAAAAATAAATCAATGGTTGCTCCTTTTTTTTTCTTTCTAAATTCAAGATGCATGGAAATGTAACGGAATTTCCAAACAGATCAAACTAATACTAATAATAATAATGAAAATACCTTAATTTACTCGATGACTTTTCTGCTGTTCAATGCATTCAATCGAAAACATAATAAACAATTTCTCATTTATTAAAAACTTCGAACGCCTTAAATGCGAACTGTACTATTTGCTTTGAAAATATATTGCACAATTATTGTATTCCAAGAGCTGTTTGCTGTTTGTTTATTAAAATTATTGACATATTTATTGAAATTAGTATTTTAAAAATTATTAAACATCATTAATTATAATTTTTATTACTTAATTTACGAAAATTATTTACTATGTAATTATTGATTATGCATTATTTATTAAAACTGTTAAAAGGTAGAAAAATCTTCACTGCCATTTCTAAATTTAAAATTGTTGTTTTTTGCCATTTCTAGACACAGTAGTATGGTTCCGCCACCATCGAATTTGCCAAGTTCCACTGTACTAACACGAAGATGAGCACAGACATAAGCTTCTGACCTCACTCATTAACTTGCTGCAAGAATGCAATAATTAACTGTAATAAATTGATTAACATTCCATTAAAAATGATCTGCTCTTTTCTGGACACTTTGTAATTTTTATTTATTTATTCCCCACTCACCCATAGGGTATGGAGCGTTTTAACGGTCGGCGGGGAAGAGTACAAAAAAATCATATATTGTACAAACATTCAACAAATACAATCAGTATAAACATAAATACAATAAAACACATAATTCCAATAAAATAACAAATAAAAATAAATAATAAAATATCACAAATACAATAAAATAGCAAATACAGAATACAAATACAATCCCCAAAAATAATATATATAATACCTTAAATAGACTTATATCCATACATTGTGAAATACATTAACAACAAATACGGACTATTCGTGCGGGGAACCATAATAACAACAACAGCAACCCCCCCCTCAAAGTATAACTAAACTAATATACAAATGTTAATTTAAAAAGAAAGCCAATATTTCAAAAGATTTCTTTTTCTTTTCCGAAAGGAAGTGAGGAAGTGCCCCATAAAAAAGTTTTAAATTACCATAGTTAAAAAAAAAAAAAACCTATTTTTTTAATTTGCAGTTTGAATTCCAGATTTGTTTTGAAATAACAATAGCTTGAAAAAGTTTATTCAACAGTAAAGAATTACACTTTGTAATTTGTAAACGTCAAGCAGCTGTAGCATAAGTCACAAGAGTTTGCCTGCAGCTGATAAAACCCGATGATCACTGCACGCACGATGGCCTAGTGGTAAGGTCTCGGCCTCAGGGCCGGAGGGTTACAGAAGGTCCTCCGTGCAGGTGAACCTGCTGCGCGTTAAATCTCACGTAGGGACAAACGTCCTCCCGCTGGTGTGGTATGGAAGTTTGGAATGGGGGGGTGGGGTGTTCAGGTGTCGTCTTGGTCATCTGCCCGCGGTTCAAAATTACGAGGTCCGACCCAACATATTCCTCGTGTTGCTTCAAAACGGGACATTATTATAACTGAAACTAAATTAAACTGCACGTACGAGAGATTATTACGATATTGGACTTCAACGGATGTGGTTGCTTTTTAAAAAACTGAAACGTTCGATGATTATTTTAACGCTAACGGTATGAAATGTTTCGTGAATATTGCAAATTTATTCTAAATTCTTTTTATTAAAAGCATTTTGAAAGTTAATGTCTTCTATATTGTGAAATAAAACGCTGCGGTTAACAATAATTTGACCGAATTAATTGCGAAATTCCCAGTAGTATTTCTTACCATTCTAGAAAACGGGGCAAAAACGGGACACATAGTAATACGGGACTGAGTAGTGAAATACGGTGACTGTTCCGTATGTACGGCATGTATGGCAACCCTACCTAAGAGAATAGCTCCAGGGGCAATAGCCCCTTGCCCATCCGTCGCTACGCCACTGGAAATTCCAGGTGAGTTTAGGCCTAAATTATTTTTTCTAAAGCTATAGGAAATGTTTTGTTAAATCTATACCACTGATGTTTTGAAAAGACTATGATAATATGTATCAAAATAATCTCTTGAATCACGTGTTAAGTATAGGAAAATAGAATAAAATTTATCAAGAAAAGTTTGTTGTTTGCACAAAGAAAGAAATACCAGAAACACCTGTAAACTTTGAACTAACGTCACATCAGACAGAAGAAAACAAATCTGACGGCTGGTATTAAAAGTTTAATTAACTCTCAAAGTTAATGCCTTGATTGATTGCAGTTAAGCCTTCGTTATTAAACGGGGATTAACTAATCTGAAAAGAAGAATAAGGGAAGAAAGAAAATGTACGAAATTTATTAAAAAGACAATAAAAACATTCTTTTAGGGCTAAACTTCCTTTCACTGAACACTTGTAGACACCATTACAGTGAAACTTCGATTAACCGTCACTCGTTTAATCCTCAATTTCTGTTATCCGTCATCGCCTAAAAAGCAAAGAGTAACCTTATAGTTTTACAACACATTTCTGTACGTTACTACTTTTAAAACTGACGTTTATGTTGATCGTTTTGTAAAATTAAATTCAACATGCATGTATTGTTCACTTTTAAAGGATTTTATTTCCATTTTCGTCCCAAGCCAGCAGTGAAATCACGTTACTGTACGTATGTATTAAGAGATTCCTGTTATCCGTCTATTCGGTTATCCGTCTCAGCCCTGCTCTCGACGGTGACGGTTAATCGAAGTTTTATTGTACTATGGTATTTTATTTAAATAATGTACATTATTTTTTAAAACTAAAGATTGAAAACATCGATTTATTTGAGTGACTCCTGAATTTGTAAATATTCATAGCACAGATATTATTTTATATACACCCTATATTTTACTATACCTTTGCGTCATGGGCAAACTATCATAAGTAACAGTTTTAACATCTAACAGGAGTACCAAAAAAAGTTCCAGTGCGAAATATATTGCGACGCCCAATTTATTTTTTGAGTTTTTTGTTCTTTACGACCACACCTTGAAACATGCGGTCAGGACAGTGCCAATACGATAAAAACACCAAAATCAACAAATCAAGACTACCTCTGCGGAACAGATATGGCATTTTCAATAAACGAAAGAACAACAGAGTGAAACAAAGAGCGAATACTCACAGAACTTGAAGATTATGAAGTCCATAGAAAGCGTCTTCAGGTACGTATCGGATGAAGTTGTAGCCAATGAATAAGTCCACCAACTTGTGCTGGTACCGAAAGGGCATGCCCTCCAGTGATGATATCTCATTGTAACTGAAGTCTCTGGAAGAGAAATGCAATATTATTTTTAAAAAAATTACACAGGTGCCAAAGGTACCGAAAAGGGGAGGACGTGAAGACAAACATGTGTTTTTCGAATTTGTTTACTGATTCAAAAGAGAAAATTTAATTTTATCAAAATTTTTTAGTTTTTAGAAAAGAAAGTACAGAATAGAATTGCAATCATAAATTCGTCTTCGAGATTTTGATGAATTTCCATGTTTTAAACATCCCAGAGTAAAAAAAAAGTCTATATGTATCAATACTGTACCTCAAAATCGGAACGAGCTAAACAAACGGAATTTAGTATGTGGTCTTTAAATCAAAATTGTAGATATGAATCAAACTTTGGACAAAATTAGTGTTAAAAAAGAGTGTTCATCCGTGCGCATGTATGTTTACACGATAAACTCCATAATGCAATGATCTAGTTACTGGTGTATGGTTTTATCATTTCAAATATAGACTTGAGGGTTAACTGTCTGCTCTTATGTATGTGAAAATGATAATTCAAAGACGCAATATGAATTACAAAGTGCGATCTTTACACCGAAATCGTAGATCAATGTCAAATTTTGAGTGAAAACCGTGAAATTTTAGACTTTCTACTCGTTTGTCTGTCTGTGTACACAATGATTCAAAAGCGCAACGAGCTACAGTGATGAAATTTAGTGTGATCTTGACATCAATATTGTAGATCTGTGTCAAATGTGAACCCAATCGGTCAACGGGAAAAGATTCAAAATGCGTACTCGATTCTTTTCAATACAGGACGAACAAAACCCTCCGTACTGCGTAAGTATACCAGAACCTATTAGCATAAGACGCCCAACAATATTGTTACGATATTCAGAATAACGAATAACAGTGTGAATATATCGTATAATATCTTGTACTAACGGGAAAAGCTGAGGGAAGAACTCTCTAATACATTCGATTTTCACTTTCTCGTATACGGAGTCTATAAAGAGAAAGTATTGTAATCGTCAAAAAATTCGAACTCGAGATTTTGAAGAATCTCCACGTTTTAGACCTCCCCGAGTCTGAAAAACACAATTTTGGAATTATGTCTGTCTGTCTGTGAACACGATAACTCGAAAACTATTAGAGCTGCGGCGATGAAATTTGGTATGCGATCTTGACACACAATTTGTAGGTTTCTATCAACTTTTAGACAAAATCCGTCTACGGGAAGTCTGTCTGTCCGCGTTCATGTGGACACTATAACTCAAAAACTTGAATAGCTAGATGGATAAACTTTGGTACACAGTTTTATCATCAGGAATGTAGGTCCGTATTAAAGTTTGGGCCAAATACGTCGAAGGGTTGACTGTCTGTCGGTCTGTATAATCGCATACTTCAAAACATTATAACTCGTAAACCCTATGACTTTGATAAATAAAAATTGGTATGAGGCCTGCTAACAGTAATTGTAGATCCGTGCCCAATTTTCGTTTCAATCGGTCGAAAAAAAGTTGTTCAAATCGTCTATTTGTCTTTTCTCATCACACAATGACGCGATGCCGTTATTGCGTAATTGCGCGATTCACTTGCGCTAATCCTTTTCCGCTTCTACCCACGCCTTTCGCTTCCAAACTTCCGATTCCCAAGCTTTTTTCCCCATTGCGTTAGGGACGCTTGTTCGTTTTACTGCCTTTTAGCTTATTTTTTCTTCACATGTGTTAGGAGTAAACGAGAAAGTTTAAGGGAGACTACTCCCGCTGGTTTATCTCATTTTTTGTGCCGAATCGAGAGGTAATTTTTGTGCCGTTCAAGACTCTTTAATTATTTGTTTTCATGAATGAATTTGAAAATTTGCTCACTACATTTGGTTACTGGCATTTTCCAAAAGCCCCAAGGTTCCGACTCTAATAGTATTCAGAATACCTAACAGCATCGGACCGCGGTGGCCTAGTTGTAAAATCACTTCGGGGCTGGAGGGTTCCAGATTCAAAACCCTATTCCACTAAATATCCGCCGTCCATGTGAGCCGTGGCTTGACGTCGTAAGTCAAACACCTCCCGCTGGTGTGGTGCGGAAGTTTGGAGAGAGGGTGTCAGCACAGGTGTCGTCCTCGTCATCTGACCGCGGTTCAAAATTACGAGGTTCGTCCCAAAATAGCGTGTTTCTTCTAAATGGGACTGTAACAGAATTAAACTAAAACTAAACCTAACGATATTGTGCAATAGCTTGTGCTAATAGAGAACGGTGAATACATGAGATTTTTTTATTAGGAAAACGATTATTATTTCGTTTTTAATCCATTTATTTTTGTTACAAAACATTATAAATTAACTCATAATAGCTTAAAATAGATTCCTTTTGTAACACTACCAAAATGAAAACGAATCACAATTACACTTTTGTATGTACTATTCGGTATGCGCTATTTCTTCTCTGCTAATAATTAATGCTTTCTTTTCCTTTTTGTGTCTGTCAGTAAAATAATAAAAAAAAAACCGTTATAAGAATCTCGACAGTCTGGGTCGTAATATTGTTACTTACATTTGTCGAAGTTCTTTGCATTCTTCAAGATCAGGAAGAATGCTGATCTTGTTCGACCTCAGTATCCTGAAATAAAAAGGGGAAAATGAGGAAAATCGAATTTAGCTTCGTCTACGTTTTCCAAATTGTGTAACTGCATCCAATTTGCAGCCTCGGATAAAATTATCTTTGACTTTAATCATTGAACACAATAGACATGAATGGTTAAGGAATTAGAATTCAGAATATTGGCCCTTAAAAGCCCAATTTTTTAAAAATTGATTTTAAAATGTTTTTTGGCTTTCATTTCTTGAGTAAAACATAGAAAAAATACTTGAAAAATATTATTTTGTTTCCATTATCGTTTCTGACTAAAAAACAGTTTCTTACCAACTGACTACACTGGACTTCATTTCAGAAAAAAATTCCTTTATAAAATTCTATAATATCGAACACAGATGAATTTTAATAAACAATAATATGGATAAGGAAGTTCCTTCAATATTGCAGAATAAAATATGGTATTTTCCAAGCCCACAAACAAAGCCAAAAAGATAAACCTCAAGTGAAAAACATCAATTTATTTTTAATTTTTTTTATCAGAACTCAGGCTGTCATCTATATGTTGTAAATTGATTTAATTAAAATTTCAGAATGTATCCTATTGGCAACAACAGGCGTTAGACCTTCAGTCTTACTCTCAAAATTTTAGAAGACAAAACTGGGTATGTTGCTTAAAGGCAACACTAGGCATTTAAGGGTTAAGAAAATATTAAGTTTAGTTTAAAAACAGATTATCACAAATATAAGCACTACTAGCGAAAGTGCTTCAGATTTTATTATGACTTGGTTAATCAGGAGTTTGCAGAAACGATGCCCAAAACATTTGAACACTCTGGGCTGGTGTAATTTGGTGCCCCAACAAAACTATAACTAAGAATTTGAGCGCTCAAAAAAAATACCTGTCTAATAAAAGAATTGAGAATACTTACTTAAAGATACATACTTAAAATTATGGCTAAATAAATTTTTTCGTTCAAAATGAAAAGAAACTCAGTGTGGTAAATTTTTAGGCACCTGTGGACCAATGGAAGAGGCTACAGCCCATTGCATAGTACGGACCAGCAAATCTCGCAAATAAAGACTATCTCACGTAATGATCAGGAAGGGACCACCCTCTCCGATTAAATAAATATTTTTTTCCAGAATAGAATGAAAAAGTGAAGTACAGTAAAACACCGTTTATTCCTTTCTCATTTATACGTCGTTTCCTCACAGTCCCGATTCATTCGTATTCATTGTAATTATAAAGTGCTTCGTTCATACGATGCAAAACTTCGGTTATACGTCTTTTCACCTCGTTCTAAAATGTGAAAATTTCCTTCCTTCTAGTATGTGAACTGCGATAAAGATATCGTGACTTCGAAATTATTCACAAATGATGAATTTATAGAAGTTGTCTGGTGCTAATTTAAACGATGATGAAGAAGTTATTCAACCTTTTTTAAAAGACGCAATGTACTGTCTTGTAAAACTTCGAACTTAATTCTTTTGTCAAAAGAATAGTGAAAAAACATTCAATGAACTTAATTCGATTCATAATGATGCTCTAATCAGCACGTCACATTACGATTTTTTAATTAAACGCCTATCTGCATGCTCATAAATCGTATAAGATAGGCATAATTAGTACTCAAGATATGCAATAAAGGAATGATTTTTCTCTCTTTGATGATAAATGTTTAGTTTTAAAATTTATTTATTGTTTTACACGCTATGTAGAAATATACTGTGCTATCTAAAAAAATTTCAAATTTATTACTTTTAAATGAATTTTCATCAATAGCATTAAATTTGTAATAATTGTTTAGAAAAATTTCGATTATACGTCTTTTCATTTATGCGTCGTTCCCTTGAAAGACGTATAAACGGTGTTTTACTGTATTTTAATAACATAAATGTCGCATAAGAGTTGCGTAGCCAGTCAGTAGTTTTATAAATCAAATACAGATGGCAGCACGTACAATCTTTTCAGGAGTGGCACTTTCTGGCATAGATCCGGAGGGATCTCTTTCAAGTTGGCCCGATCCAGTGTCAGCATCTCCAGGGCGCTGGTGTCTGTCAAGTCCGGAAAATGTTCCATCTGCCGGGCTTCAGACACACGCCTAAAAGAAGAAAAAACTAAGATGAGAACGATGACAACTTGTTTTCACAAAAAGTTTCAAAATATTTTTGTACTGACAGCTGAGAATCAGAAATACTTACAATTTTCAGATGGAAAAATAAACACGAAATTGTTGATAAAACTTTCCAGAAAAGTTTCAAAACTTCCTTAAATTTCGAACGCATTCAAATTAAAAATGTGGTTTATGTAAATTGTTTTTCATATTATTAATGTTCTAAAACAAGGTAAGTTTTATTGGCATTTTCCAGAGTAAAAAATTCGAATTTAAAGTCACTGAATTAAAAATATAAAATGATGGTTATACCAATGCTGATACCATATACTAGGTCTTTTTAAAATTTTCTGTCGGGACTCAGTTTTGAGTGAAAACAATTTTGACGTCCTCATAATGGAAAATAAGCGAGAAATTGAAAAATAAATAAATAAATAATGATAAACTGAAAGAAACTAAATTTAATTACAGGAAAGAAAATTAGCACTTATACAAATGGAAAGATAAAGGCGATCAAATGGAAGATATAAAGCCCTGATCTACGCTGGTGTCCAAAATTTTAACACAATTCTTAAGATGCGGAAAAATTGGAGTTAATATGGATACTATGGTTCACAATCAGCTGCGGAGAATCGTGTGACATACTATCGTCGGAGCTCACATTTTACAGTGAAGATTCCGCCAAAAGGGCATTTTTTTCGGGGGCGACCAGGAAGTGATGAAGACTAAAAGAGATTTCGACTCATTCTGTTTCACAGAAAGCTGATAATGAGTTGAAACTTTCATTCAATGGTTTTGTTCGAAATGCACAATATTTACATGCATTTTTGAAAAAATAGCACGGATATTCGTGAAGATATAAAGGTTTTTTTCCCGCATGTTTTTTGCTTATAAAGCAAAGTTTTCAACCAAATTACACGAAACTTACATAATACTTAACTTAATAATGTACTTAAGAGTGATCAAGAAAATTTATTAAAAAGTAGACACATACAATTATATTTTACGGTGACAGTAAGCAGTTTATGGCATTTTGAACCAAGATTCGACAGTTCGTCATTTCAGAATGGTCCCTTGAACGACGTACTAACTAAGTTTTACTGTGCTTTAATAATCGTGGGTTTTTTGTTCTATTTTTCTATTTTTGTAAAATATCACTAATTTAGAGACTTCTCGTTGTGCGACGTTCTGCATGAATAATTTCAAGAAAGCATCTGCAGGCTTTGAATAAAACGCATAAAAGAAAATATTTGAGACGAAACACAGAGGCAATTATGAAATTAACATACGATCTGATTCAAACCTCTAATAAGTGCAATAAAAATGTGAAAAGCCTTAATTGGTTTTCATTGTTTCTTCAAAAATAGTTCTTTCTCAACAGATTCAAACTAGGCACGCCATTCTGCTAAAAAAGGACAAAAACGATGAAAATGAGAAAGCGAACTTGTTTCCTCGAAATTAGAAAAACTTCGACTGTTTTTGAGCGATATATTTCGTAATTAATCTCGGCACTCTTTACGTGAACTGTTTCGCTTCTCCTTGTTTTCTGAGCTTCGGTAACTCTTTATTTTTGCTATCTTTAACAACAAAGGAAACAAAAGGCAAAAAGGTAGCGGAACAAAAGGGAAAGAAAGTGTATTTCTGCGTTGGAAGTTCACGAATTGGAAGAAACTGATTTCTTATTGACAGAACAATGAATTAATTGTTCCTTCAGCATGAAAACAATTTTTTCGTCACGATTGGAATGATGACATTAAGGTTACATCCATAAAATTAAAACTGCTTCAATTTAATTGAATAATTGCTTCGATTTAATTGAATGAATCTGATGAATGAGAAATACAGGGTGTCCCAAAAAGATCCGTGCAACCTGAAATTTTTATTTTTTAAAAAAAAGAATAGGTCTACAACAAAAATTTTTGGAGTTATAACAGAACAACTCAAAAGGTTCTTTTACCGTCTATTTTTGGTCATAGATGGCGTTGCACGACACATAAAGACTGATTTATTGAAAATGGCGTCTCCCGAGAAGAAAGCGTAATGTGCTCTGGGTAATGTCATGTTTTTCTGGGGTTATGTGAAAGATGTGTACCTAACAAAAGTTCACAACGTTATGGAATTGAAGAAAAGGATCCAAGCCGCTGTAGAAACTGTTGATCAAGGTCTGCTGCAAAGTTCCAGGATGGAATGAGAATACCGTCTTCGACACTATTCGTGCTAAGAAGGGATGTCATGTGGAACTTTACTAAGACGGTAAGAAACTTTTTGAGTTGCTCTGCCCATAGTTGCAACATTTTTTGTTGTAGATCTATTCTTTAAAAAAAAATAAAAGTTTGAAGGTGTACGGATCTTTTTGGGGAACCGTGTACAAGAGCTTCTTCTTATTCATCTTCAGTCATAACTGAACATAAAATGCATTTTTAACTTCACAATTTCATCATACTAACAAACAAGTTAGCACACACACACCGTAGTAAAACAACCGGGAGTATTCTCTCCGAGACTTTCTCGCATACTTTCACAATATGGGGTGATTTGTGTTTATATTCGTCGTAAAATGAAGAGAATCGAGTATACATTTTCGACTTCTTTCTGCCTATCAATTGATTCCAAAACTGGATAAAGATTTACAATTTTGGTGTCAATATCCCATACTATATTTCAGTTTTCTATTTTGTGGTGTTTTGAGTTATCGTATGCACACACACATGGGCAGACAAACAAACAAAAATCTACTCGTTGATGAATATAGTCCAAAATTAGATAAAGTTCTATAGTTTTGGTGTAAACATCATAAACTCAAATTTCCCCATCACATTTTTCCTCTTTTAAGTTATCGCGTTCATATGGGCGAAATAACAGAACAAAAGACAGTCAACACGTTGACGAATTTAGTCCAATCTTTGATAATAGATCAAAGGTACCCAATCTTTTTTCCTTCGTCTACCCCTTAATTCATCCTTTCATTTTCTCATACCCACTATTTTCATATCCACCTACACCCCCTACCCACAACCATCCATCTGTACAAAGAAGTTTTTATCAATAATGTTTAGGGCTTAGGTAAGCTTAAGGGTCAAATGTCCAGAAGTAATAAGATTTGCAGCACATTTTTTGATTTTACATTTTATTTCATTTTTACAACTGTATGAGTTCAAACCAGAATTGTAATAATTTTGCTTTAACTTATAAGGATAGCTCAAAATTACACTTTGTAATAATCAACTATTCAAGTGATACAATTATTAAATATCAAGTATTCCACTTGGGGAAACAAAATTCTGTAACTTTTTTAATCCCTTATATTTTCTTGTTTCCTCCATTACCAACTTTAATTTCGAGCATCCCCGACTAGTCCTTCGCGTACCCCAGGGGTACGCATACCACACGTTGGGAACCTGTGACATAGATCTACAATTCCAGTAATAAAACCATATGCCTAATTTCATCGATATACTTTGTGGAGTTTTTGAGTTATTGTGTCCAATGCACACGGACGGACAGACAGAGAGACAGACAGACTTCCTGGAAATGGATTTCGTGTAAAATTGTATAGAGAACTGCAAGAGCATCTACCAGACTTCATTTACAATGCTTGTTGCGTTTCTGAATAACCCTGTTCGCTTGCACATGGTCAGACAAACACACAGAAAGTCTAACCGTTGATAGATTTGATCCAAAATTTTAAAATAGATTTACAATTTTGGTCTATTTCATCCATCTAGCTGGTTCCCAACCTTTTTTCACCCACGTACCACTTGATTAGCCTATTTTTGAGTCCTCCCTACTGTTATATCCTTCCAACCATCCCTCAGCACAAAAAAGTTTCTATTAATAACTCTAAGGTCTTTGGTTAGCTTAAGAGTTGAACGACTCTAATGAACTTGATAAAATTTGTAGGATACATTTTTGACTTAACATTTTATTCCATTTTTTAAAAATAGTGTTAGTTTAACGTCATAACAAATGAAAACATCAATGAAATAATTTCGCATTATGATGAGAGTTAACTGTTACTCAATTACTAGACATTAATCTACGGTAAACCTGGAGTTTACGGTGCCGGCCTGCTTCTCGCCAATTCTTCTTGGCGTAATTTCATGTGCCGTCGCCAAATACTGTTTTGGATGTGCAGTACGCTTTTTATTGCTCTCTTGCGCAAGCGTCACCTGAAAACGACAGATTGAGCACGCAATGCCTGCGGCATTTCAAGTGTGTACCGGGCAAATTTTTAACTTAAAAAGATATCAGCGGCTTCGCTTTCAGCATAGCAGGAAACTAGTAGTTCCGCTTATTCATTGAGAAATGAAACACACAGAATAACATACACGATACTGAACTAATATTCAATCAGAAGAATTCATACGGAGTTTTTTCAAATTCGAATTTATCGACCAATCACATCTTAGAGTTGAACAAAA
Source organism: Araneus ventricosus (assembly GCA_013235015.1). Lineage (NCBI taxonomy): Eukaryota > Metazoa > Arthropoda > Arachnida > Araneae > Araneidae > Araneus > Araneus ventricosus. The sequence continues at coordinate 1,328,560 of BGPR01000067.1, forward strand.
CAGTCCAATCGAAACGTGGCGCAATATAGCCTGATAAGCAAAACACTGATGAAAGGATCAATTTGTGCGCATGCGCGCTTGTCACTCGTTAAAAACATCTAGACGCAACCAAAACAAATGTTCTCTCATCGCCGTTCTTGGCGGCAAAGACTTGGCGATCCTAAGAGGAACGAAGTAGGCGGGCACCGTAAACTCCAGGTTAACCTAATCTACTTCTTTCTTTTTCTTATTTCGTGAATAAGCTTTCAGATTCGTAAAATTTTCACTTTGATACAAACTCGAGAAAACGAAATTCTTGAATATTCTAATGTTTTGCATTTTCCACCATTACCAAGATCACTTTCACGTACCCCTAACTGGTCTTCCGCGGACCCACAGGGGTTGGCCACCACAGGTTGGGAACCCTTGATCTAGCTTGTTGCGCTTTTGAGTTAGCGCGCTTACGCACAGACTAACAGACAAAGGAACAGAGTGTCAACCAGTTAACGGATTGGGTTCAAAATTTGATACACATCTACAATTCTGGTGATAAAAGCATATGCCCAAACTCATTTATTTAGCTTGTTGCGGCGATTTCATATTCATACGGAAGTGAATTTCACTGTAGAAGTAAGTAGTTTTTGACTTTCAGCTTAAATCTACTAATCTATTTCAATGAAGGATGTTGCAAGTGCGAAAACAGGATCCATCAGTTAACGAACATTTTTCGCAAATTTTTTTTATGTTCACACAACAAGCACATAGAACAAACATAAAAAGAAACAACGCTGTATGTAAGATTTGTATAGAACTGCATCTTACTGTCGTTTTGTTGGCGCCTTCCGCAAAAGAGATGAACAGACGAAAGAGGAATAGCCAAAGAATTGCCAGGAGAAACAGCAAACTCGGAAGGCGAGCAGATGGACATGGAAATCGAAAGTGAGAACCTGATCTTTTGTACATCTACGAATGGTTTCTTGAACGAAAATCTGACAACTACACACATAACCGTGCATTATATGGTTGATATATGTTTTCTGAAATTTTTCAAGAGCTTCTCTGAAGCTTTTGATAAAAATAGGACTGATAACATTACGGGGCTTAGAAAGAGTGGCGCGTCGAGAACTGTGATTGTCACGCAAACCATGCAAGACATATGTATTATTGTTATTACATATACATAAGCACAGTAAGAAATTATATTATCTTTAATCGATTTTTTGGAATTTCCAGAAATAATTGATGAGATTCACATAAAATATATGACCGATTAACGGACACCATCTTTGATGGGCTTTATTTGTTAACCGATCTCTCACTATTTTATACAGCGTTTACAAATTTACTGAGTACAAACATGTTGGATACTAGGTGTTTACATGATTGGTGCTTAAATAAGTTTATTAAAAATTTATATTTCTACACAAACATCATAGGGTAGATACAATTAAGTGCTTTCAGTATAATCCTTCTCTATTTGTACTTGTTAATTGCCATGTGAAGTTTTTAGAAAAAAATTCTCCACACATAACTATTTATTAAGACGACAAATAATGTACTATAGCACCATCATTGACGTTTAGTTTATAATTACAAAAATTACTTGTGCGAAGTAACTATCATTAACTTCAAAAAAAATTAATATTCTTTTGGAAAGTAAATACCTATCAACCACTTTCGAAGCTCCCTTAAATATATCTCCTGTGTCTGGAGTGGCAAAACACTGCTTATTGCTCCTATATTTTTACAGGAGAACTTTTACCGTGAGGAAAGTGATAATGGAGGCACTTGAGTGTTCGTTGGAGCGATTAATAACAGCAGTGGAGTAATAACAATGGAAGTTATTTATTGGTAACTCACAACTCCCATTGTCAGCTCCATATATCAAGTGAGTTATGGGAGGACAGACTTTCTCCGGAATATAATTTAGATGCGTTCTTAGCATCCGCAACAAACAATAAGAGGAAAATTAAATAGCAATCAGGGAGTAAAAGATTGCTTGCCAAACCGTATGTAACAGACTATTATTTAGTTTTTTTGTCTCATTTGAAAAACAATTCAAACATAATAGCTTATTTTTACTGAATCAGAGATATAATTTTGTGTAAAACGTATTTAAAATTTTGAAAGAGTGATACAATGAGTGATTGATTAAAGGGAAGTTTGGTAACCGAGGAGATCTCACAACGAACTTGTGAAAAATATTTTTTGTCTTCGGATAAAGAACATATATTGGGATAACGAATACATTACGGATCATACACGAGAAGAAGTAGCAAAGCCGTGTTTAAGATCAACCCTCTGACTGCATTTCCCGCGGGTTGGAAGTTCTTCTGTTTTTTGCTGCATCTGCGATTATCGCAAGCTTTAGGTTGGTTCAACGGTATTTGAACATGTTTTAAAACGTTGCATCTAAATAGTAATTAAAAAATGCAGTCAGAGGGTTAATAGAACGTCAGAATACTAACTTTCGTTGGGGCCATCAGAGCTATCGCAGGAAAGAGAGATTGGTGAAAATAGGATAATAAAGTGAAGAACTCTCCAGATACACAAGAGCATGTTAAGTAATCCGGTATTCAAAAGATGTTCCAGTGAGAGGGTTAATTGAAAATTGTAGGCTTTTAGAATTAAATTCATACTTACAGTTTTTTCAGACTGGGTAGATTGGCAAACGTTCTTGGCCCCACTTTGGTGATAGGATTGCCGCTCATTTCTAATAGAGTCAGTTTCGGATTCTTGCGGAAAGCAGAGTCCGTCAGCTCGGAGATAGCGTTGTCTGAGAAAACACTGGAAAGAAAGCAACAAGTTGAAAACTTATAGTTTACATTAAAAGGAGATAATAATATTAACTAATCCTTTCAGAAGTGGTGGTAACTTTCAAAAATCCTCTGTTTCTGAATATTTTTGGAGGGTGGCGATCTTTTAGAAGAAAAATAAAATCTAATGTCTTCTAATATCTTCTAGTTTTCTTTTCGTATGGTTTTATATCCGAATGTGTTCAAATAGAATGTGTCTATGAAAGGATTAACATGTTCCTTGGTAACAACACATGGGGCCACTATGGCCTGGTGGCAGAATATCGGTTTCGGAGTTGGGCAATCGCAAGTGTGAGACCCGATTCCAATGGAGTTCTTTAAAAGATATGCCCACTTTTCTTATCTGAAATGATGTCATAAATGTGACATGAGTTCTTATGTGGTTGTGGTAATGATAACAGATAAGCTGAGTAACAGTTATGCCAAAGCGACGTGACAGATGTGGGATAATCTTGGTTTGTGATTATAAATGCAGGTTTTAGTTTTGCAGCAGCAACTTAATTCGATCAGTTTGGATGACACAATCGGTTTTGGGGGAAAAGTAATGAAATTTCTAAGTAATGTATATCTTTTTTTACTCTTTTTTATGTATGTAATATAATACAGTTTTCCAACGTATGGCTGCATGCATATACATCCAATCTAATTAATTTCCTTAAAGTGAATGGATTGTATATGTGCAACGAGCTGACTCCAAAAGGAATTTTTCATTTATAGCTCAGTGTCAACATGTATGGCAGTTCCTAAACACGCTTATTTAAGAGTTTAAAATATTAAAAACGTGAATCATTCGCTACAAAATGCAACGATATATTGGAACAATAAATCATCTGTGTAGAGATTTGTTATTTTTTGAAAAAGAACTGGTTAGAAAAAACACAATAGGGCTGTATCTCTTTTCTATGACATTCGCAGCTAATTTAAGAATAATTATTAACTATTAATAATTATTAAACTTAAAATGCACCAGGCCCGTATAAACGGTGAATCTTCCTTGGTATAGGACATAGTTTTTTTATAAACATATTTTTTATATAAAAAAAAGAGAGAATAGACAATCGAAAATATTAAAAAAAATTAAGTATAAATATCTAATGTCGGATTTATAAAAAAATATATTTCCCGTTGGGGGTTGGTTAACTGATTTTCTGTCGTATCATTGCATATGTATAGACTCATGACAGTCGGTCATAAACTTGGCGCGCATATTCGTTGCACTGTAGAACGGGGATGTACCAGCACATGGTCTTTAACTAATTGACAGCCTTGGCGTGGGCGTCCAGAGAAGTTTAATAACCTAACTTTATTATTACTTTTTATAATTAAATTTTCTCATGTACATATCTATGTATGTGGAGTTGAGCCCACATACTTCATATCCTCGTCGTGCAGGAAAAAGCCACTAAGTTCAAAACTACAGTTTCGAGATGTGGCCACTTTTAACTTAATTAATTCTTAATTAATTTTGAGTCGTTATGATAAACAGTAAAAATTATTTTACAAATTTCTAGCTCCTATGGCTGATTTACTGATGGTTACATAACAGGTTTCTATCACGAATAATTAATTGTAAATTCAAATTGACTGCAGTAGTCCGTCAAATAATTTTTGTGGATTTGGTGACTTCTGCTTGAACGATGACGATATTTATTCTGTAATATCTAATTTAAGATTCATGGTATCACCCCATTGATACAAATTTTTCGACGTCAAACTTTAGTTTTTGCTCCTCACTTACAAAAGTCGTAGAACAAAAAGGAAGCATAAATTTTTTAGAAGAATGCATGCACAAAAAAAGGGGGTCAACTGTCAAGTTTTTCTGTTAAGAAATTTTCGGTGTTTCCAAATTATTGGTACTCTTTTTACCACATTCTCCCCCTCCCCTTTCCAAGTGACGCCACTGACTTAGTGATTCACGGGCTAGTATTAAAAAATAAGGAACAAAATTTGACCTACTCCTCAAAAAGGTTCGCCATCACTGGTATAAGATCTCGAACCTCCTACTGTTCGAAGCAGAGACTACCACGACGAAATCTATCGTCACCCCAGTATTCTAAGTCAGAGGTTCCCAACATGGGGGTACGCGGGGGACCAGTAAGGAGTACCCGAAAGTGATCTTGGTAATGACCGTAAACACAAAACATGAGAATATTTTAGAATTTCTTTTTCTCAAGTTCGTATGAAAAATGAAAGTGAAAATTGTACATGCCTGAAAGCCTATCCGTTAAATAAGAAAGAGCAGAGATTGATTGACATCTAGTAATTGTCAGCTCTCATCATAAGTTAATGCGAAACCATTCCAATGCTGGTTTAATTTGCTTCGACATTGAACTAATACTAAAAAAACAGAATGAAATGTTAAGTCAAAAATTAGAATCGTTTGACCCTTAAGCTATCCTAAATCCTTGGCGTTATTAATAAAAACTTTTTTTATGCTGAGGGGATGGTTGGGGGGATATATAGTAGGAGTACTCAAAAATAAAAGGACTAATCAAGGTGTACACCATCAAAAAAGGTTGGGAACCGCTGTTCTAAGCGATATCTGAAATCGTTTTAGAACAATTTCACTTAGTTATTTCTTAGAAATCCACTTATTTTAAGACATGGAAACTGAGAAAATAAGCAGACTCACAAGCATCTCAAAGTGTTCCTTTAATTTTAAATTTAAATGGAAATGAAAGATTGTGGAAAAATGTAATTAAGTCTTCATCGTAGATTGAAAGTGCAATGAAATTTGAGCATAAATCAATCAGTTCCATAATCATGAGATTATGGAACCGATTGATTTATGGCAAATAGCTATAATGCATAATTATTTTCTTGAAAATAAAATATATAAGAAATATTACCCGGAAAATTTAACACTAATCCTTTTATTTGTCACGCGATATTTAAAATTAAGAGGGTTACGTATAAATCTTTATTGTAGTTACGCGTTAATAATATTTTTAAAAAGAAATCTAAAGAATATTTAGAGTTACAAAACAAAAAAATAATTTTTTGAAGTATCAGAAAAATGTTTTTTATACATTCGTCTTAATTCACTACATAAAAATCAGCTGCCATTATAAAAACAGAATTCCTCACGATTATGCACAGGTGTTTCATTACGCTCAGTTCGTCGTAAGTTCGCAATGAACAACATGATACTTGCATGAAAAAACGTTAAAAAACGTACGAAACATTAAGCCGCTTAAGAAGACATAAATCTCACTGAATTTAATAGGGCTTGAAAAAAAGCATAATTTTCCAGAAAATATTGTCCAGAATCTTATTTATGACCATTTCTGACGTGTGTAAAGAAATATGCATGTCGAAATCGCTGATGCAAAGAAAGCTCAAATTAAATTCAACTTTTTATTTATTACCCTCCTAGCAAATAATAAATTTCCCGCACTTTTTTATAAAGTGTTAAAACAAGCGGAACATAACCAAAACCACTTTCTTGTCACATATCTGACTGAGACAAAATTTATACCTGAAATGTCTCTTGAATTTCAAGTAGCCGCCTAGTAGCTTAATAAGTTATATGAACAGTGTAAAATGTCACAATAGTGTAGCTCAGAGATAGAAAGCTAGAAATCATTTCATAAATTTTTCTCTTATCGCGATTAAGATTAACAACGGCAAACTACGTGCTTTGCAATGTAATTCTTTAAAAGTAATTCAGTTAACACAAAAAGTAAGATAAAGCAAATAAAGTAAAGCATTCTACAGTAGCCTTGTTGATTTTTTCTTGCTATCAGCATTGTCATCAAAACAAGAAACGATATTTTATTTGGCTGAAGAAAACGTTGTTTGACTTTCAATGATTTTGAAAGCAACAACTTACTCTGAGTTTTATATTGCGTGGATTCACTGCTGTCGTCGTGATCACCAGATTAAAAAAAGATTCATTTTCTTACTTAAATTATTGTTGAAATCAATGTAATAATCTATAGAGTTTCTGTTGCAGATATGGTAACGAAAGAATTAGATACTCACAGTTCTCTCAGTGCTGGTAAACTAGCCACAGCTTCAGGGAAATGCGTCAGTGCATTGCCGTGGATTTCTCTGGAATGAGAAAATATGAATGTGTTAGAAAGCAGAATTAAGCTTCAAAATTCCTTCGTTTTTGCACGTTTTTATTTAACTCGACTTGTTTCCTGTTTATGATGAAGGAATTTTTAAATTAATGTTTCGCTCATTTCTTGATTTGCAAGAGTTCTGAAATTCTATGCAGTTGTGCGTTCCCGATGAAAATACAATATTTTAATAATTCCAGAACTTAATTATCAGGTATTCGTTTAACTTTATTTAGTTTCAATGCAATACGAAAGCGCCAATCGTATCGAATTTGTAAAACATTGATTGCTAAATTCCATAATAATTCTAATAAGGAATTAAGAAATACATTAATGACTAAACAGTAAAAAAATACTAAAAGTTTTTTAAAAGTTTAAAAGTTTTTTTAAAAATAGTTTTCTTTTTAACAAAAATATAGAGGTCAAAGCAAAAATCATAAAAGCATGAAGTGCTGAAAACAATATGATAAGGAAATCAAGCTACAAAAAATATCAAAAGAAAGAAAATACTTGAACAATAGTTAAAATTAAAAATTTATTAGGAATACAATTAAAATTCCAATTTACACAGATAATTTATATCAGCGTCTCAGGTTTTTACGATTTCTGGTTTAAACTCTAAATTTTTGTTTAAAAATTATTTTTTGTACGTTTCAGTACAATAATAAAAGCTTCATTTTTAAAACTTTTTTAATCGAATTATTTATAACAGTGAAACTGTAATTTAACACAACTATGTTTTTATGGCTAGTAATTGAAATAATACCTTATAATAAAAATAATTATTTGTAGTAAATAAGCTATATAAGAGAATTAATATGAATTATATTTTAATATTTGAATAATAAGGATGAAATATATTTGAATGAATAAATAAAATATATTTGAATTGTTTCATTAATTGACTAATACATAATTAATTAAAATCAGATTAATTGGAAAGATAAAACCTTCTAGAGTTCCAACAAAGCAAATTAGAATCGCGCAGCTAAACAACTTGCTAACAAAGACCTGATTGATCTGAAAGTGGTTTAGCGGAACATATTTAAGTATTATCCTTAAATATACTTATAATAAAGAACGAATGATATATTATCATAATTATAGTACACAATTAAATAGTTTCGATAACGAAGCGAAATGAATTGCCTACATTAAATCTCCAATAATAGATATAATTAATACTATAGCATGTACAAAATCATGCTTTCCACAAGCAGAGCGAAATCTCTCAATATCGAGCAGTCTGAGTAATCAATTGGAAATGAAGGAAAAATTGATTAGCCGTAGAATAGCAATTTTGAAACAAAGTTGAAAACATTACCTAACATTTAAATCACCACTTCACGGAATAAAGCGCGTTAAGATTCATTAAGAAACAATTAACAATATTTATGCAAATGATTTCTACAAATTATTACAATTTGAATTAACCAGTTGGAGAAAGCAACATTTAAATTAAGAAGTTCCCGAGTAATGTGATTAGAGATGCATTACGGCAGACAATACATCTCTTGAGAGTTTCAGTTTGAAATTAGTAAGAGATGAAAAACAAAGTTTGCTAATTAACTGTAATCATCATTAAGGTATTATTATCAGGGTTTTTCAGGTACAAGATACGAATGTGAGTATATTCATGAGACTCAGAAAAAACTTTATACAATGCTGAATATAAATGAAACGTGAAATGAATAATTGAGAGATTACTTTAAGACTTAGTTGGAAATTGGTAAAATAAGGTATATGGTAATTACCGAGAAATTTATGGAAGTTTCAACTTTTAATATCCAAATAAATAAAATGCGAAAATAGTAAATGTAGGGAGCTGTAAGAGTTAACAATTTATTACTTTCTTCGATACGAAGTATACAAAGAGAAAGTATTGTAATCGTCAAAAAATTCGAACTCGAGATTTTGACGAATCTCCACGTTTTAGACCTCCCTGAGTCCGAAAAATACAATTTTGGAATTATGTCTGTGTGTCTGTGAACAGGATTACTCGAAAACTATTAGAGCTACGGGGATGAAATTTGGTTTGTGGTCTTTGAACATAATTTGTAGGTTTCTATCAAATTTTGGTAAAAATCCGTCCACGGGAGGTCTGTCTGCCCGTGTTCATGTGAACACGATAACTCCAAAACTTAAGTAGCTAGATAGATAAAATTTGGTACACAGTTTTATCATCAAGAATGTAGGTCCACTTCAAATTTTGGACCAAATTCGTCAAAGGGTTGACCATCTGTCGGTCTGTATACTCGTATACTTGTGAACATGATAACTCCTAAATGCAATGACTTAGATAAATGAAATTTGATATGTGTTTTTCTTATCTTAATTATAGATCTGCGTCCAATTTTAGTTTCAATCGGTTGAAAAAAAGGTGTTCAAATTGCATATTCGTTTTTTTTTCACCATTCTGCGACGCAAAAAAAGCGCAACCGCTGGCGCATTTCTCCCACCCATGTTAAGGCGTATGCGAGAAGGTTTCGGGGAGACCACTCCCGCTAGTTATTTCTTTGTAAGGATATTTATATTTGAGTATATAAGAAGCGCTCTTCCTTGCTCATTGCGTATCACCTCTCTGAGGAGCAATCCTGTCTAGAAGTCTACGAAAAAAAATGATAAGCCTTTGCAGAATAAAATTAACTCACTCGAAAAGTTTCTACCGAAAAAAACCGGAAAAGAAGATGAAAAAGTGGATGAACCTCCTTATCCGCGGCCCAGCTCAAACTGAAGATGAAAAGTTTTGGAAATTTTGTTTTATTCTATTTTTCATTAACATGATTTGTATTTACCAAACATTAATAAAAATGGTATCTTCTCAGCATTCTGAAGCCGTAATTTTTTTCAATTTCTCAAACTCTGTTCTAATTTTATGAAAGAGAATCGTTGATAGGCAGCCAGCTATTGGAATTTTTCACTATATTTTGACAAGGCAGCGGAGTCTAGTGGTAATGTCTCGGCCTCGGGGCCGGAGGGTTGCAGGTTCGAAACCCGATTCCACTGAAGATTCGTCGTGTATGTGGGCTTGGTATTTTAAATCACTCGAAGGGCCAATCATCCTCCCGCCGCTGTGGTGAGGAAGTTTGGAGAGGGATTGCCAGCTCTGGGGTCGTCCTCGTCATCTGAGGGAGGTTGAAAATTACAAGGTGCGTCCCAAAATAGCCCTCGTGTTTCTTCAAAACGGGACGTTAATGTAACTAAATCTAAACTATACATTGACCCCCTCTCCCCTCGGCGTGTACGGATTTCAACTAAAGGAATTATTATAATTCTACCCTTGTGGACACGAAATCTGTCTTTGGTTTGAAATACTCCGAAACTAATGCTCTTAGTATGGTAAAATTTCGATTATACTCATTCGTTTAACATTCAGTTTCTGTTATCCGTCAACGTGTAGAAAAGCAGAAACAATGTTATCAAAATGCATCGATTGGTTTGAAATGAAAGAGGAGCAAATAATGCCTCACAAATCTTACTTTTGCGTAAATTACGGAGTTATTAAATTAATTAAAATTAGCTCGAGGCGGCCATGGCCGCCTCGAGCCTCAAAGAACACAGAAGAAGATGGACTATTTTGAAATAACGTAGGTTTTAGTATTATAATACATTTCTGTATGCTACTACTCTTATACTAAAGCTTATATTGATCGTTTCGTAAAATTAAATACAACACATATGTATTATTCGCTTTTAAAGGATTTCATCTTCATTTTCTTCCCAAGCCAGCATTGAAATCAAGTTATTGTACATGAAAGATTTTCAGCAATGAAGTGACGAATTTACATTGGAGCCATATTCTTTATTTTATCGCTTTATTTTTAAGAAGAAAACTTCATTCTGATGATTATTATAGAATTATAGAGTGCAAGAATGACCATGAATCAAAGTGACGCGTTTTACGCACAGCGTTCAAACCAGAAAAGAGAAGATGCCGGTGCGTCTGCGCCTTTAATACTGCTGGAGAAGGGGATTTCCCTTTTGAAACGATTCAAACCCAGTGGCGGATTTCCGCACAGGCGTTAGAGGCGGCCGCCTCGTGCCTCGAGACGATAGGGGGGCCTCAAAATCTATGCTAGAAACATCGCTGTGCTAAGCCGACGGCGAACTTACGATGTTGCAGTCTTGTTTCTAGTATAATCCTCTCCTCACTGAAAAGTTTCTCCCTCTTTGCTTTAAAAAATTAATGAGGTAACGAAAACAGCCAAACGAAACATTGGGGGACATAAGACACTTAATAAATAAATTAAATACATTACTTAGATTGCAGTTCGTCGATAACTATTGGAAGATTCAAATTTTTTTTAAAGTATCATTTGTGGTAAAACCTTCATAATGTAGCTTCTCTTAGAGTGCAAGTAAAATTCACACCACTGCAATGCAGATATCTTTCTGAATTTTAATGGTATTCAACTGGAATTTTCATATAAATTACCCTATGTATCTGGCTTTGAAGTTTTGAAAAAAAATTTACGCTATGTCCCGCACATGCGCAGTAAAATTTATTTAATGCAAATAATCATATTTACTCTAATATTCATAGTATGAACTTGAAATTTTAATGGAACACTTCTGTAACACATTTTCAAGTATTCTGTAAGCTTTGTATTATTTGATAGAAAACTCTGCATGTTATAAGCAAAAAAACATGCTGGAAAATTTAAGATTTTTTAAGAAAACCTTTATAACTTCCAAAATATACTTTTACGAAAATGCATGTAAGCAATGTACTTATTAAACTAAACCATTGATGAAATTTGTAAATCATTATCAGCTTTCTGTGGAACGGGGTTGCCCAGATTTTTTTCTTCTTCATCAATTTCTGGTCAGTCCTCTAAATGCCGTCGTGACCGAATCTTCCCTGTAAACTGAGAGTTGAAGCTTCTTCTTTACATGATCGAAGTTCTAGGAAAATCCTTTCAGCCTTTCAGGAGATTTGAAAGTCATTGCTTTATTTTACGATTCACATTTTCATTTTTTTTAACAAGAGAACTTTTTAGAAGAAAGGAACGATGAAAATGGTTTTAATGATTTACTTTGTAGAGCTTAAACTAGATAAAATTTTTAAACAATTATCTTAATTCATTTCAAAGTGCTGTTTAAAAAAAATTTCGGGAGGATACTTTTATTATTTCCCTCCTTTTCTGCCTGTAGTGTTATTAGAATATACCATTCTGTCCTTTACGACAGAGTTGATAAGAGAAATAGAAGAAATGTAAAATTGTTCTCAGTTTATGGTAAAATTCATTATAGTTTATAAATATAAGTTGGTGATTTATGAGCTCATTTCTCCTTTTTACCTGAATAAGTTTCCTTTATTAAACGTAAGTAAAGAAAAAAATATTTATTAAAAACAATTTTGAAATGTTTTTCCTATGTAATATAAAATTTGAATGTTTGGACACTGTTATGTCCCACTCATCTAGATAGATGCAAAAACCGAAAGAAATCATTACCATTCAATTATTTTAGATTATCAAACGAAAAATATCTCTGCTTGGAGTAAATTGAAAAAGATAAAGAAATTAAAGTTCCTTTGCTTTCCTTTATCTATTTGATATAGTATACATATAATGTTATGAAAAATGACATAGCATATAGACTTTAACAAGGCTAAAGTACACTATCTGATCTAAAGTGTCCGGATACTTTAGGATATTCATATTTTTTAGAATTTCTCCGGAACTGGTAGGCTAAACCGACTGTCCAGTAACTTCTACCATATAAAGAATAGACTAACTCACATTTTGCAGTAAAGATTTTGTCACGAGAGCAATTAGGGTGGGGTGGGGCACCAAAAAGGGATGAAGGCGAAAATGGAGTTTGACATATCCTGTTTCACAAAGCTAATGACGCGATGTAACTTTCATCAATGGTTATGTTTGTGCATAATGTTTACATGCATTTTCGTAAACACAGCACAAATATTCTGGAAGATATAATGGTTTTCTTAAAAAATCCCAAATTTTACCGCCTGTATTTTGCTTATAAAATGCAGAGTTTTTCCACCAGATTATACAAAACTTACAGAAAAAGTGACAATATGTTAGAGAAGCATTGCGTAAAATTTTGGGATAAATAATTTGAATATGAAAGAAAATATGAGTATTTGTAGCAAATAATTTTTTACTGTGCATGTGGGAGATATATATGTTTCTTTCAGAGGTTCAAAGGCAGATATGTAGGACAACTTACATAAAAATTCCAGTCGAATACCATTAAGATTTAGAAGATATCGGCATTGCAGTCAACAGAATTTCTGCTTCTTTCTAAAAGAAACAACATGATGAGGTTGTATCCACAAACTAATATTTTTTTTTTAACTTGAATTTTGGAATAATTTTATAGAATTTTACAAAGATTGAATGTGCTGAATACCCAGGAATACTTATAAATAAAATTCATAATTTAAAATGCAGTTCGACGATTTTTATCTGAAGATTCAAGTTTAAAAAATATCAGTTTGTGGATAAACGTTCATCATTTTGCTTCTCTTAGAAAGAATCAGAAATTCTGTTCACTCCACTGCCGATATCTTTCTAAATCTTAATGGTATTCGACTGGAATTTTCATATAGTTGTTTTGAAGCTGTGAAGGAAAAATTACGCTATATTTCGCACGTTCGCAGTAAAAATTTATTTACTGCAAATGCTCATATTTTCTCCGATATTAAAAGTATTTATTCCAAATTTTTACGCAATGCTTCTCTAACATATTGTCACTTTTTCTGTAATTTTCGTAATATTTGGTGGAAAACTCTGCATGTTATAAGCAGAAAACAAGCGGGAAAATTCGGAATTTTTTAAAGAAAACCTCTATATCTTTCCGAATATTTGTGCTATGTTTACGAAAATGCATGTAAATATTACGCACATCAAACATAACCATTCATGAAAGTTACATCGCGTTGTCAGCTATCTGTGAAACAGGATGGGTCAAACACCATTTTCGCCTTCATCCCCTTTTTCGTTGCCCCCCTAATTGCCCTCGTGACCGAATCTTCACTGTAAAATGTGAATTAAAGTCTATTCTTTACATAGAAGAAGTTCAAGGACAGTCGGTTTAGCCTTTCCGGAGAAATTCTAAAAAATGTGAAAATCCGAAAGTGTCCGGATACTTTTGATCACATAGTGTATATTCTTTGTAAAAATGAGAGAAAATAAATGTTAGAAATCAGATAAATAACAATACAAGAATTAGCTTTAAACTGAATGACGAAGATAAACATAGACCTAGAATTGAAAGCATAAGTAAGTTATTTTAAGTTACACATTTGCATCATGCATAGATATTTTTTAGGAGGGGGCCTCAAAATAATTTTCGCCTCGGGTCTCATATCGTTAAAATCCGCCACTGTTCAAACCGGTTGAATCTAGACTTCTTTAAGTTAAAGTAAACGTGGTTTTTATATTAGAATTTAAGTAGAAATAATCTTTATATATAAAAGGCAAATACCATGACTCGCTCATCACGAAATGTCCCAAACCACTAGGACTAGAAACTTGAAATCTGGCAGGAGGTTTCTTCTTGGTTTCCGAAGAAACCAAGTAAGTGAGGGTTTTCCGAAATTTTAATTAAAAATTACCTTAAATTTTAAAGTTTTTCCGGAATAACTTCGGGGCCTATTATCGCACAAAAACCATTTTTACAACATTTAAAGATATAAAAAAAAATTAGTTTTTCAGTGACACCGATCTTATTTCCATGCGAGATTTTGTTCAATTTTAATTAATGTTCCAAAATGTTTTAAAACATGAATTGTAACAATGTTTTTACTGTTGTAAATAAAATTCAAACCACCTCATTATTTCAACAAATCTTTTATTCACGCGCTTTTGCAATTGTTACGGTTGTGATAGTATAAATTGTTTTCTTGGGAAATTAACCCCAAAGCAGAATTTTAACTTTAGTATTCATTGCATTTCTGAAATATTTTATCGCACCTGCTTCAAAATAATATTTTGATAAAGCGTGGGAACAGATATTTGATTTCAGGTTTGTTTGTTTTTATTGTGTGTGAGGTAGACTGAAATGATTTTCGTCCTTTCTTCAAGCATTTAATCTTATGTTTTCCTACCATTTTAAAATTATTTGGCATGGAAACGCTTTCGAATTTTTGTATATTGCATTATACGAGTAGGTAATTTTTTATTAAAATTTTGGTTAGGCTTGCCTCCAAACTTGAATTTTCTCAAGTGATAACACATCAAATTTGATATTAGAAGCTAGAAATTACAGCCTGAAACTAGGAATTACAAAAATGCAATAGTGTTCTGGAAAACTAACTAATCTTTAAATTTCATTGTCTACCTCCTATACTCCCGTGTCTTTTAGATGTCTATGAATTCTTTGCCGCCTCACTTTTTGTACTCACTGTTTCACACGGGCGTCCAGCATGTTCGGCTTTCGCGACCATATTCAGAGTTAATCATTCTACCAATGAGTGATAGATGAATTGAGTGAAAGTTGCTCAGTTTGTAAGTTTCGTTAGCTGCGATGCATCATACAGAATTATATCGCTGGCATTTTAAAATTTACGTCTTTAAATATTTTACTATTTGTCAAATATAATAAACTTTTCAGTTTATTTGTTAATCTTTCCTGAGTTATCGCGGCTGAAACTGCGACGGGTAATGCTATAATTAATATAAAATACAAAAATAAAAGGAAGATAGGAAAATTTTACTTTATTACATACATATGTATTAAGAGATTTCTGTTATCCGTCTTTTCGATTATCCGTCACAGCGGTTAATCGAAGTTTTACTGTAGTTGGGAAATGGAGTACTGCTCTTGTTATCTACAAACGATTAAAAATACCGAAGTCCGTCCCCAAAAGCTCTCATGTAATTCGATAAAACAAACGATAAAAAAAATACACTTTTGTTTTAATTGTCAGATAATATCTGACACTTATTTTCGTCTGAAAAAGAACCTCTTTCCAAGATCGCATCTCTAAATCTATATCATTTAATACACCGAATTAACTTTTTATATTATCTCTTCTCAGTACATTAAATAATTTATCTTCTCACTTTCCAGAATTAAACTTTCAGAAGAAGAAGAAGCGAAAAAATAAAACAGATAGAAAAAAAACTAAGCAAACATTTGCCAACGGACACTGAAAACGACCCTAATAGCTGACATGATATACGTCTTATCGTTAAAAACCAACTCTAGTAATTCTGTAACCGATCGACAAAAATGGTCTTAATGATCTTCGGACTTTACTTAGCTAGGAAATAGTCAACATACGGAAGTAAGCCCATAACAAAGTGTAAACTCTTTCAACAAAATGCTGTGATGGATTGGCCTTAACAACTTCTCGGCTCGAACAAGAAGATTCTGGCCGATCTCCAACAAAGAAAACTCAACAGATAAAAAAAAAAGATCTTTTTAAATTGAAATATTAAAAAAGGCCATCTCGGTGACACTTTAATAGATTGGATAAACTTTTTAAATGAGAAGGATTTCTTTTAAACCAAAAGCTTTTAAAAGAGGCCACGTCTTGATTTATTTGGTGTACTAGAGGGATGTAGTGAAGGTTTAGGGCGATTAGCTTCTATGGCTGGTTAAATACAATATCTCGACAGTGTATTCATTAATTTTTTTCAAAGATTTTTATTTGAAAGAAATGCATGGGCTTTAAGAACCACTTTTAACTGTAGGAAGAATATATGTGTTTCTTTGGCTTTTACTTCGTTACACAAAAGGATAGTATAGAATGCGATAAATATGTAATTAAATGTTTGTAAATAGGTCTGAAAATCTATATAATTTTTTTTTCTTTTTGCGGTTGAAGAAGATTTATGTAGGGAAAGTCGAGTGAAAAAAATGAGTTGACATTATTCTTGAATTTCCTAAGAAAAAGATTGTTTGAGTTAAATTCTGGCATTCAACTAGTTCTTTCTTGTTATTTCTTTGCTTCCATTTTCTGTACTAGAGGGATATAGTAAAGGCTTAAGGCGATTAGATTCTATAGTTGGTTAAATACAGTATCTCGACAGAATACTTATTAATGTTTGTGCGAAAATTTTGTTTGATGGATTGTTGGAAAGAAAAAGAAGCTTTAAGAACCACTTTTTTTACTATAGGAAAAATATTTCTTCTTTTTCTGATACCTCATTTAACAAAAGAAAAATGAAAGCGATAAATAAGTGATTAAGTGTTTGTAAATAAGTCTCAAAATCTATATAAGACACATTTATTTCTATTTGCTGTTAAAGAAGATTTTTGTACCCAAATTGCTACGGAAAAGTTGAGCCGACATTATTGTTAGATTTCCTAAGAAAAACGATGCTCGAGTTAAATTCTGGTATTCAGTTAGTTCGTTTACTTTATTACTTTACTTTAAGTTTTAATTCAGTTTAAAGTGGTGTAATTTTAAAAAGTAGCGTTTTTAAAAGGATACATTATCGGAATTTGAGTCTTTCAAAAAATAAATAACGCTTTTTT
Source organism: Araneus ventricosus (assembly GCA_013235015.1). Lineage (NCBI taxonomy): Eukaryota > Metazoa > Arthropoda > Arachnida > Araneae > Araneidae > Araneus > Araneus ventricosus. Next base: position 1,345,874 of record BGPR01000067.1, read on the forward strand.
TTAAGTCGAATGCTATTCCGCTTAGTGTTATATCTTTTGATTCTGTAAAGAATAATTCGTACAAAAACCCGGATCAGATCCTTTTTCGTTCTATCCATTCTAAAAATAAACAAACTATTTTACGAAATGTCTGATTAGTATACATATTGTACAATAGTACACACTGACAGCGGCATGATGTCTAAATTTGTGTCTCTTTTATTTAAATAGATTTATTGACTTTAGATAAAGTTTGCATCTAAACATTTTCCAGAGGATCGCGTTGACTTGGTAGTAAAGTTTAGGCTTCGGGACTTGTGCGTTCCAAGTTCGAAGTCCCGACCAACGCGCCATATATGTGGGCCTGGTTCACGTTAAATCTGACGTCGAGGGGCCAAGCTCCGTTGGTACGGCATGGGGTTTTGGAGAGGAAGGTGTGACTTGCTATCGAGGAATCTGCCCAATTCCTTAAGCTTCTAAATTGCCTAGCAGTTTATTTTCCTAATCTAATCAAAGAAACATCACTGCAAGGTTCAAATCAATAAGACGAGTCTTTATTCTTTCACACCAACTAAAATACAAAACCTGTTGCCATACTCTAAAGGATACAATCATTAAAAGTAACCGCTAAATAAGCTCCAGTGCGTCTGCATCTCTTATTTTTATTCATAGTTTTAAAAGCATAGAAGGACTCGGATATCGCCCACGTCATCTGACCATGGTTCAAATTGAGGAGGATCGTCCCCAAACAGCTGTCGTATTGCTTCACAACGGGACACTAATATAATTAAATTAAAATTAATGCTTTGCGAATGGGAGAATGTGATCACAGTACGTAAAATAAGAAAACTTTGAAAGCGGGAGACTAATAATCTCAATTGTGGTATATACCTTTGCAATAGTTGCAGTTACGTGTAATAACTGAGTTTAAGCCCTACATGTTAAAAAATAAGGAAAACTGAGTCTGTCTTTGTAGTTCTAGGGAAAATTACACAGGGACACCTGTGTAAAAAAAAAACATGTATAAAATGTTACACACTTTAAACGTGGCCTAATAGTTAATTTCTAAACCGTAAATACTTCCGATTGGTAAAATACTTTAAATGATGTAAAGAATTATATTTTAGGCTATTGGAGTACATAAATGGTATTTCTGAAAAATTACTAAGTCTAAACTTTTATACAGCCCCCCGGTTAGTCGTATGTAGTAAAATATTCTTGATACACTAATATTTTAAGAAAAAAAAGTTCCACTTTTCTACGACTAAAACTCACCTTGTTATGGAGCTTTGAATTTCATAATTTTACCGATATTTCATCAATCAGCGGCAGCTTCGGCCAAGTGCTGAGCGTTCATTGGGAGTGGGTCTTCCTCGAGGCGGACATTTAAATGGTCTAAAATCGTCAGCGATATTCAAAGCTGTAAAACTCGATCAGTTCTAGTCGCAGAAGAGCAGATTTTTTTTGTTTAAAATGTTAGAAATATTTTTTTACGAGAATATTTTACTAAATATGACTAATAGGACCGGAAGACTATTTAAAATTTAAAACTTCGTAATTTTTTCAGGGGTACATTTATTGATTTAAAAAAGTAAAATATAATTTTTTTTGCGTCATTTAAAGCATTTTTCTAATTGGAATTGTATGCTATCTCTAACGGTTTAGAAATTAGCTATTGAGCAACGTTTAGAGTGCACACCCTATATACTGTATAGTCATAAATATCACCCAAGTCTATTTTCTAAACATTAAAAAAGTCGAAGCACATGAATGGATTGATTTAGTATTAGTCCTTCACGAAAGATTTCAATCACTAATAACTGTTTACATTAAAACTATTTCAAGGCATTTGGTAACAAATTTTACCGTTGCACTTAGCGAAAAATTATTGTAAGTTTGGACTACTTACAACACCTTGAGAGACTCCAAGCCATCCAGTCCGTGAGGTCCAATGTGATGGATTTCATTCCGATAAAGCATTCTGAAACAGGTACAAAAATAAGATATGTTTCGTGTATGACAGAAGTTTATAATTACAATTTTGTGCATCACGTTAACATTGAAATAGATGGTTAGCAATTTTGATTCCTCTGATACAAAACTCCGCAAAAGGAATTCTTCATACTATTACTAATAGCGGGGGGGGGGATGGTATACCTTACTGTTCGTGGTTGCTAGTTCACTATAATGCCACTGAAAGAAATGTTAAATTCCGAAGGGTACTTACTGGTGGTAGGTTAAGGTATTTCTGTTTCAAATGCTGATGCAAAATATACATCAACCCTCTATTGACGCAGCATTGTTACAACACGGTTTCCATTTTCATTAATTAATCCCATACAACACTGTGCAAAAATCTATATAGGATTTCCACAACCCGGCATTCTGATGCCAATCGGCTTTCAAATAGTAGGACTTTATAAGTAAGCGTGGACATTCTTCATACATCACACATTTTTTCACCACAGCACTATCATACTGTTGACTGCGTTAGCTTCTCTTAGGAAGGTACAGATAAAACATGAAGAGAATTAACAATATTACATATGTCAGTAAATAAAATAAAGCCACTGCATAATATAAAATGCCAGGAAGAAAACAACATACTTTAATTTTAAAGTTCATATATTTTGTAAATAAAAAGTATATTATTGGTTTGAATATAACTGTAAGTTATTATGGAGGATCAAAATGAAAAAAATGATCAGCATACTTTTAATTGCATGACGAGTATAGCTTATCACTGGATAGTTGGTCGTTAAAAGCTCTTGACGAATCTAACTCGTCATTGTATCGGAAGGAGTTAACTTCTTATTGTTAAAAATATATCCTATTTTTTGCTCGTAAAGAAGGATAATAATAGTCCATAAACATCTAAAAGAGTACACCATTAGCTATATAAAGCGGAATGATTGAAATTCATCATTAAATAAATGCTTATTAATTAAATAATAGATTTAACTCAAAATTTAAAAATACTGTTTTTAAAAACCATCATGTTTTTCTGTATATCACCAAATCATTCCCAGAAAAAAAGTGGCAAGCATAGGAATTGGAAATAATTCTTATGAATTAAAAAATATGAAATATGTATGTAAATTATGTATGTATGTAAATGTAAATATCATAAAATAACTTATAAAGAACTGATATCTCATCCTCTAAAATATAATTGCAATTAGTTCTTTTCAAAAAGAGTGAAAAGAATACTTCTTAATCCACGAAATCTTTTTTAAATATACGATAAAAACCCTGCGATAACAACATAAGAATTAATGAAAGACTACACTTTTCTAAAATGAACGTTGCAAAACACATTAAATTTTAGAATGAAATTACAAGTGCATGACGAACGGACTTCGAACTAGAAAGGATTTGCAAAATAAAAGAATAATTCATAATTTAAATAAGTTATACACTCGTGTGTGCCGAGAATTTACAATGACGAATGATCTTTGAATTAGAGAAGATTTGAAAAATATAAGAATAATTCATATTGAAATAAGTTATACACTGGTGTGTGCCGAGAACTTACAATGACGAATGATCTTTCAACTAGAGAAATTGCAAAATATAAGAATATTTCATAACTGAATTTCCTTATACACTCGTGTGTACCGAGAGTTTAAGTTTCCATGAAGAAGTGCAGATATAAGCTCGTAATGGAGACAATTAAACTGATGTGATCACATGGCATAACAACTGCCTACGTCATAGAATGCAAACATTAAATTTAACTGCGCACATCACAGTCATATGGCAAACGTAACTGATTTGCGATCTAACATCTAACTGCATGATGTCTCATTTTGCGCTGTAACATGAAAGCTTCTTCTATAGGGTGTCTGAGAATTATTGGGCACATTACACAAAAATGCAAGAATATAACTAAGACGTAGCGTTGTCCCAATGTCTAGTATTGCTGGCACGGCTCCTAAAGTTTTGCTTCACAGCATTATTTCTTCCCACAATCCGATACATGGAGCTACATGTGGCCTGATGTGAATTGTATAAGAAAATTTCAATCAGAAGTCATGTCATCCGATCTCCAGATTTAACTCCTTCGGATTTTTTCATCTGGGATTATGGAAAGATTGTGTGTATCAACTGCCTTGCGCTAATTTGCATGAACTGAAGCATCATATCACAGCTGCCATTCACTCTATAGCTAGGGTTGCCATAATTGCCAATTATTGATACGGGACGTTTAAGTGCTAAATAAATAAAACATGAAAAAAGTAGGTAAGCAATCTAATAAAATGGACACGTCGGATAATAAAAAAAAAAGAATCAAAGCTAATCCTTTTTAGCCTACACATAATTTAAAGTCGATTCTTCTTCCTTAAGTATATCATTATCTTCTTTCACCTAATTATAAAATTGTGCGCAAGTCATTTTAAAATTATAATGACAAATCAAAATTGGTTCAATTGTCTCCACTGAAAACCTGTTCCTTTCGTCCGACAAAATGAGTTGACAGTAGGGAAAATATCCTCTCCACATTTGCATTGTGGACCGGAATGGCAAATACGTATTCGCGTAGCTTTATTAGACACGACTTTTGATCAACATACTTTGTATCTGCAAAAAACTTCAACCATTTCTCTTGCATACTCAATTTCATAGTTGCTTCGCAGTTTTGATTGGCATTATTTTTCTCTAAATAATATTAGGAAGAAAACGGAACAAAAACGGGACAAATAGTAGGACTGTGGACTGAGTAGTGAAATACGGTGACAGTCCCGTATATACGGGAAGCACGTTAACCCTATCTATAGGACCTCAGATGCTTGTAAATACATAGCGTGAAATCGAGTGTCGCTTGCACATTCTACAAGCAACCAAGGGATCTCACAGTTTTAACTTTACAGTGCTAACATTTATTAACTTCTAGCAAACCAAATGTAAAGTTGCCACTTTGAATCGATGCGGTGGTCAATAGGCTAACTTGGTTAACACTATGTCTATAACACCAGGCCAGAATTTACTTTAAGTTATTCTAGTTACTGCAACAAAGAGAGTAGCTACTGCATCTCATTAGGCAAGGTAACATTGAAGGTACAAACCACAGTTGACAGGTATACATGTGTGAACTGGCTCGTGCAGGTGTGAGGAAACTTCATGCAACACTGAAGGAACTAACTCATGATAACACTTATAACTTTAATAAACTTAGCAAGATAAAAGTAAAGTAAATGATAATTGAATTAACATGTCGATAACAGGAACATAAAGCGAAAGCAAGAGCAAGACAGAGAATGCTTGTGCCTTTATAGCACTAAGCTCTCCTCCACTACGCATGAGCAAGGTAGACAGCGCATGCAGGACGAAGCTGTTGCCACAAACTTTTGTAGTGTTATAATAAGTTATTGAAGAGATTTTGTCTATACATGTTCTACATTTTATATATAATTTTGTAGCATGTCCAACAATTCTCGGACATCCTGTATTTCCACCGTCAAGATAAACAATGGATTCCAAAAATAACTCAACTGAACTGTGGGGAAAATTTACTTGCTCTTAAAAATTACCAAGAAATACTAATAGAAATGTGATAGCATTTTTCAATACAGCTTCTGCTCAAATATTATATATATATTTTTATAACGAACAATATACATGTAGGATATTGCCAATAAGCATAATTTAATCACCGTGTAAACAAAATTGTAAAACCTAGATTATTTTTGCGATAGATGGAGCCAAGAGTCCGGCTTATGATACGTCATGAACAGCGCCCTCTTTTTCTCCGCAAAACCAGCGAGCACGCTCAGAGAGACTCAGCGCGCAGCAGACAAACCCGCAACTCACTCTCATAATCCCTCTTTTATCAGAATGTAAGCTTAATCTGTTTCGGCGCAGTTAAGTCACCCAATCATCATGTTGTGGTAACTATACCCCATTTAACTATTCATTATGGCTATCTCTCTAATACCGTAATTACTTTAAATCCATTAACGTCTATCTCAATTTTAATCTAGCTCGCGTATAAACATGACTTCATGTAACTCTTCAAACCTTTTGTTATCTTTCTTTGTACATATTTCCCCCCGTAAAATCCTCCCTGTAGTTCTTAAATAAATGTTTTGTATTTAAATTAAAGTCTCCTCGTTTATTTTATATAATATTTTGTTTAAAATCTAATGTGACTGAAATCCTAATAAATCCCCTAGACTTAATTCCGATCCACTTACCCCTTAAAGGTAACTCCTCCGTGGGCATCCTGCTTACTCGAACGGAATCCCACATACATTTTTTGTGTGTGCAATTTGAAATCTTTTAGTTCAGTTATCCTTGCACCAGAGGGATATGACACTGCTCCAATAGATTTTTTCATTCGTAATTAATTTCTCTTGGAAAAGTTTTCACCAATGTTCCTCTTTATAAACAGTTTTTTCAAAAAGATATTTGAGAAATATATTTAAAAAATAGTCTTTAAACCCAATTCATTTCATAAAAAATGCATTTAATAAATATTCTTTAAAAGGTACAAAACCAGTAGTTTTACGAAAATTAAACAGAAATATTACTAAAAGTTGGAAATAAGATGAGTGCTGCGTTATCAACGCTTCATATCTGAATTTCATTTAGATTAGGTCAAATATGGAAATGTATTTGTGTTTCAAATATTCCAAATGGAATCAAACAAATGTAAATGCTCAGAGTTTTTGAAAGACAGCTGCAATTTTATTCTTTCACCGTCGTACATTACAAATATTCCAATTTATAAACACAAATAGTGTCTTGTTTTATGAAAACACAAGAAGCAGGGGATTTTATTTTTGTGAGATAGCTTTTAGTTGCGACCCCCCCCCCTTCCTCCCTCAAAAAAGGATAAAAGAGGACACGTTCGATTTGATTAAAACGTCCGAAATTCCCATTCCATTCCTGACATTCTAGTTCTTCGTGCAGAAAATTCTTTCTCTTTCTTTTTTTAAAGAATCGTTTTAAATGCGCGACTCAGAATAATAATAGATCAAATAATACGAGTTAAGATACCTCTTGCTTTGTAACAATAAATGGGCGGTCAAATTCATCAAATGGCAGTTGAAGCGGATATTTTCACGATAAAATGGGGGCAATGCTAAAAAATAACGTTCGAGAGATTTGTATCTGTAATTTTCAGAACCATGCACTTTTAAAAACTTATTTATCGTGATTTTTGATATTATTTTATTTATTGAAAGCGAGTTCCTATTCTTGCATTATTTATGTATCGCCTGGCTAATTTTTTGAGAAATTCCCATAGACAAAACGAATGTATTAATATAAATTTTGAGTCTTTTTCTATTTTTTAAGAATTTTATTCTGAGATATTTTGGAACATGACTGATAGAACATATCTCAGTTTTTTCTAGAATAGAGGTTCCCAACCTGTTGTACACGCACTCCTGGGGGTACGCGACGGACTAATTCGGGGTACGTGAAAGTAATGTTGGTAATGGCGGAAAATGAAAAGCACGAGAGATAAAAATAAAAAAAGTTATAGAATATCGTTTCCCCAAGTTCTTAGCGTTGAAGCAACAAAATATTTAATACCTTTCCCGAACACCGTCCATGATGAAAGAGCATTCTCGTCTTGAAGCAGCTCTAGACATGAGAGAATAATATCTCTCTTCATTTAAACCTAATTTTCTAAAACTCGGCTCTACTAAAAGAGCTCAAGGATCGCATTGAAATTGTTTTCTACTTGAATAGTTGATCATTACGATGAGTGGTTGCCAGCTTTCTCATTATCCAGACCACTACTCAACAGACTGCCCATTGACAAAACCCTTTCATTTCATGAAGCCCAGGCCTGAAAACCTATTGAAGAGCTGTGAAAATACTGTTCAAAGCAAAAGATCCCTGACACGACTCACGAATATTATGAAGATCCTACATGAACAAAGACATTATATCATCATTGATTAAGAAAAACGTTTCTCGCTTCCACCAGCAATTAAGACATTCATTGCAGACTTTTTCAGTTTACTTTATGTGTTAATTATTGTTGCTTTTTTATTTTTTCCCTCTCATTTCTGTAATTCATCTTTACGCTGAGAGGGGTTTTGTATAATCGTAAACCTTATCTGATTGGTTCCCTCCGGGTGGATTATGTATATAGCGTTTAAAATAATTTGGTAAAAACCTTCACAGAGTTCTCCAGCCTCAACCACCCGACCTATTTCGACAATTTTTATTGCATATGAAAGCCTATTACGTCTAAATATGTCATCAAAAGTCATCCTCCATTTTGGAACGAAATCGAAAAAACACTCTTTCACTGTACATTCTCTATGGGGAAAAACCTTATTAATAATAATAACCTTAAACCTTATTAATTATAAGTTAACGCAAAATTATATTAGTGCTGTTTCCATTTATTTTAGCGTTAAACGGATGGTATTAAAATGTAATTAAAATCCATCCAAAATCCATACCTTGGAATTAAAATCCAAAGTATATTTTACAAAGGCTATTTAGTCAAGGCAACTAACATTTACCAACCTAAGCCTTAACATTATTAATAAAAACTTCTTTCTCCTGGGTGTAAGTGGAGAGGGGGGGGGGTATGGCAGAAGGAGGTACTCAAAAATTAAAAGACTAATCAATCAAGGAGAAAAAAAATTTAAACCTCTGTTCTAGAAGGAACAACAGCAAAATTGCTATTATAAAAAAATCACGTTGAATATTCTGACGATAAAACCATATTCTACAGTTTTTGATTTATGAATTAGGTTCGCAAAATCTGTTAGCTTAATTCAGCAATCCATTTTTGGATTTATGAAGTGAAAAAGGCAAAAGAAAATCTTTGAAGTAAATTGTACATTTTTGACAAATTTTCTTTAACTGTGATTAGGCACATTAACATCAGTAAGTGACTTTCGTACTGAGTTATAGTAAGACGAATGCTAGATAAAACCAGAGGCAGAGTTTCCCCCTGGAATTTCCCATATAATTTACACAATACGGCGGGTTTTGAGTTTAGCTTTGTATCACAGTGAAAAGACTCGAGTTTGCATTTAGGGCCTCTTCCCATTCACTGATTGGGTCCAAATTTTCATATAGATCTACAATTTTGATGTCAACACCACACGCCAAATTTTAATTACCTTTCTTGCTATATTTTTGAATCACTGTGCTCACAAACAGATGGAAGACAAACAGTCAGACAGTCTACCCTTTGACGGATTTAGCAAAAAATTTGACGCACTTCCACAATTTTGGTACAAAGATGACATCCTAGGCTTGTTTAGTACATCCATCGTTTCCCACCTGGCTCATTTCGCTTCTGAGTTATCGTATTCAAATATATGCGAACGGACAGACAGACATCCCAAAGAAAGAGTTCGTCTAAAGTGGAGCATTCACCGCTGTTCCACTCCACATTTTTTTGGAACACAGGATGCCAAAGCCATTCGTCAATGTGAAATCCTGATGCAAATTGTGATAGACAGACGCGAAATTGGAATTCCAACGAAGTTTGTGTTTAGAATTTCCTATTGGAACGGATGACCATATAAATGAAATATGATTCTTCGAGGCGGGCGATAAATCACCCGTGTGTGGGGGGACGTTGGAGAGGTGAAAAGTGCATGGTTGTTACGGTTTGACTGGAGAAATCAGGGCGGGAAGGGGAGGGTGCTGTCCCTGAAACGCGGAAATCCCCCGTGTGGGGGAGGGGGAGTGTGGATGCGAGTCAGACTGGCGGGTGGAGGAGTAGGGGGGATCGACGCGGCGGTAGTGCGCATTGGAGCATCCGTGAATGACTCGCATAAATATATCGATTTGAATGAATGGAATACAAACAAGTTTTTGGTACAAATGGAGTAAAAGACTATGGTCGTCAATGCCCAGCTTAATGCATATCTACAAATTTGGTGTAAAGACCAAATAACAAATTTTATTTGTCTATCTCTTTCCATTTTTGAAATTTGCCGTGTTTAGAAATACAGACACAATTTCAAATATAATTTATTCGGGCTCAGGAAAGTCTATAACGTGGAGATTTATCGAAATCTTCCGGTACAATATTTTGACGATTAACAGCACTTTAGCTTATGCATACTTCGTATATGAGAAAGCGAAATAAAAACGGAAAATCCACTGTTATTTTATAACTTAAAAGGGTCACTAGAACTTTGATTAACCGCCATTCGTTTAATTGCCAGTTTCTGCTATCCGTCATAATTTAAAAAGTAACGTAGGTTTATAGTATTACAATACATATCTGTACGCTACTGCTCTTATATTGAAATTTATATTGATTGGTTTGTAAATTTTATTATCTTTTAAAATGTAATTATTTTCATTTTCGTCCCAAGGCAGCAGTGAAATCAAGTTGCTGGAGATGTGTATTAAGAAATTTCTGTGATCCGTCTATTCGGTTATCCGTCACAGCCCTGTTCCAGACGATGAGGGTTAATCGAAGTTTTACTGTATTCCTCATGAAACGATCATGAACATAAATCAAAGTAGCTGATACAATCAAGGAAATGCTCATCCGTTCTTGCCTTTTTACTATGTAAAAATCAGAATCCTTAATGCTTACTGAATTAGCAAAAAGACATTCCACGATAATTTAATGGTGTTTTGTGAATGGTTATTCTGAATGATGTAGAATAATGTGGAGGTATCATAATATTACTGAGCATCTCTTACTATTTGAACATTCAGAAGTCAATTTTTACAATCTCCAAAGCATTCCTGTGCTTATCTATGTTAAAATTCCCCAACTGTACATTTTATGTTACGAAAGAAATGTTTGAGAAGTGACAAATGCTTTTTTATAATACAATCAGTACAATTTAATAATACAGTCGAACCTCTATTTAACGAACCTCTATTTTGCGAACTTTTTCTTGGAACCAAGAACATTTTGCGAATTTCTTCGTAAAATAACCTCCAAATAGCGAAGTACATTCTCTATTTAACGAACTTTTTCTTGTGATCCAATATTTTTTTCTCCCTATTTCTCAAAATATTTCTGAAAATTTCAAACTTATTCTTTCTTTTAACATATTGTATGGTGGTAAATGACCTTGAACTGGCTTTACCAGTCGCCTAACTCACCGAGAGCAGTAAAATCGCTGTCATTCTTTGCATTTGAATCCAGAAAGTGCAACCTTTATCCACCCCCACTTTCAACTTCACTAGAAAAACTTTCAACATCCCCCTTTCACCCTCAATGGAGTTGTCCCGTGTCCTTGAACTAGTCTCCCGTTTTCTAGATTGTTGATCAGAGTCGTGCTGGTAATTTCGGTTCTTGTAGCTGGAAAATGTCAAAGCGAAAGTGCTTGAGCATCAAAGGAAAACGATGATGTGCTTATTGATGATTTTCTTTCACTTGATTCTGAACCTGAAACCTCGGAAACACTAATTGAATTGGATATTTTGGATAGTATGAAAAAAAAAACAATACAGCAATGAATTGCGACGAAGATGATGTAGATGGAAATGATTATGATGCAGAAATCAACAAACCTTCGTATGATGAAATGCTAAAATCATTTGAAACAACCCGACGCTGATTACAGTTTGAAGAAAATACGCCTGAAGGGGCTTTTGGTGCATTGCAAAGATGTGAGACGTATTATGAGAGAAAACACTTTTTTAAAGAAAAAACGCAGACAAAATTAACAGACTTTATCAGTAATTAAATTTAAGGACGAATGTGGTAATGTATGCTTAAAATTACTTGTTAAAATAAATGCGATAATATCATTAAAATTCATTAATTTTAATATAAAATTGTTTTAAAAAAAATGAAAATACATTGTATTCCCGGACAATGTTTTGTTTTATTCTTGTTTTCCCTGCAGATTTCTTTTTGATGGATAAGATATATAAAACAAATAAATATTAATTTACAAAAAAAGGTGTGATCAATTACTTTTTTTAATAATATTTAATGTTTATGAGTTTAAAATCTGTTTTGTGTAGTTTAAACTATTTTAAAAGGTGAATCTCTATTTAGCGAATTTTCCATATAACGAACTTTTTTTCGGGATTTAGCGACTTCGTTAAATAGAGGTCCGACTGTAAGTCAATAACTAGTAAAAAAGGAATATTTTTATAAAAATTAAATATTAATACTGTATTATATGTAAAATTAAGAAAATAGAACTTCAGCAAATATTCTTGAATCACCAGTTTATATCTGAATTTATCTTATTTTAGGTTATGTATAGAAATGTATGCATTTATAAAGTTTCTATAATTTGAATAGAATTTAGACAAATGAAAATGCTTCAAGTTTTCGAAAGACGTCTGCAATTTTATACTTTCACAGTCATACATTACAAACATTTTCCTATTTAGAAACCAAAAATATTGTCTTGTTTCAGAAAAAACATAAAACCCTAAAAACAGACGATTTTATTTCGACAGGATAACTTTTAGTTCCAACCCTCTCTCTCCCCCCCCCGAAAAAAAGCACAAAAGAGGACATGTCCGATTTGATTAAAACGTTCGAAATTCCTTTTCTATTCTTGAGATGCTAGTTCTTCGCGCAGAAACATTCCATTCATTCTTTTAAAAAAATCGTTTTAAATGCGCGACTCAGTCTAATAATAGATCAAATAACATCAGTAAAGCTATCTCTTGCTTTGTAACAATAAATGCGCAGTCAAATTTATCGTATGGCAGTTGAAGCAGGCATTTCCATGATAAAATGGAGGAAATGCGAAAAATAATGTTCGTGGGATTTGTATCCGTAGTTTTTAGAGCCATGACCTTTTTTTCTTGAAAACTTATTTATCGTGATTTTGGCATTATTTTATTTATTGAAAGCAAGTTCCTGTTCTTACATTATTTATGTGTCCCCTGGTATTTTGGAAAAAATCTCTATTGAAGAAATGAATATATTAACATAAATTTTGATTCTTCGCTCTTCTATCCGAATATATTTTGGGAGAGGACTGATGAAAGATATCGCGCTTTGTTCTAGAAGGATCAACATCGAAATTGCTACTTGATAAATTCCTTTTGAATGTTCAGACGACTTTTAAAAATATTTATCTTTTAAGCCATTATAAATTAATATGGCAACATAAGTTAAATTTATCGATAAATGTGCTTGTAAATTAAAGAAGGCAAAATAATCATACTTGAAGAGAATCGTATTTTTTTCTTATCTTTATAACATCTTTAAATAAGGTATATTAACAATGACTAATTTGAGCTGAATTATAGTATAATAAACTCTCCCTGTCAGATTTCCCATGTCCGCCAAAACAAAGAGAAAAAAAATTATAATATTGCTTATATTAATATAATGCTTTCTCTTTAAGATGGATAAAAAATGTCTTGTGAAACAAGCATGACTGCTAATAAAAGCATAGTTGGTGCAATAAAGGAAATGCCCACGCTTGTCTGGTTTTAAAAATATACAAGTAACTATTGTAAAATTTATTATTATTGAATACATATTAAACAAGTGCATGAAAATATAAAAAAATTAGAAAAATATGTCTAACTACCTATACTGCTCCGTCGTCTTGTGGGACTGTCTAATGCAAATATGCCAACGATAGTCACATTTCAGAATTTGGGATGCATTAAAGCAGATAAATTCATATTTTCTTCATTAATTTCGACACTTTAATTTATCCTTTAATTCAGTCTGTGATATAAGGAATAAGGTTAGTTTCGTTGGAAAGGAAGCCTCGCTACCAAAACGCGCCAAAAGAAAATATCTTGTAGAAACCTTCCTTAACTATTGATTTCTAACAACTCAACCTGAATTTGTACAAGAGGTATTGTGCCAAGCTCTATACTACTGTATAGTTAAAGGCTAAACCATTTCTTGTATATTTATGGTAAAAGTATCAAATTTTTAAAAAAGGCAACTGATTCAAACAATGCAAAGTGCATTAAAATCAATATTTAAAAGACAGCGGTTTTTAAAATTGGGAAACGTTGTGAGTGATTATCTTTTTAAAGAAACTTTAGAAATTTGGCTGTTTTTAAAATGTAGATGCCATTATCACAAAAATGAGAACGTTGCTGAGAAATACATCCAACAAAGGGCAAATTACAGAGGGTTGAGTATTCTCCGGACGAATAATATCTATGTATAAATCGTGTATCGCCTAGAAGCAATCGAGTTGCTACGGTGTAAGTTTCTCGCTGACTAGGCTAAGCCAAATTCCAAAGAATGTTTGATGTCATGAAGTCATTTGATTTAAGATCTGTCTGCTAATTTGAAGTAAGTTTTCTGATAACTGGAAGTAGGCAAGACTCAACTAAATCTGATGTTAGGAAGGCATCTAGAATGTTCCAACTTATCTGCTAAAAAGAATGTAAATTATTAGATATATAGAGTGATTCAAAACAGTTACACCGATTACAAATGGCCTAACTTCCTTGTAAATTTCGATAGGAAGCAAAACGATAGGTTAAACACAATACAGAAGGGAGCTTAAAGTTTTTTTGCTTACATAATAATTTCTCATTGTGTCTATCTTTGGTCACACAGACAACAACCATGCGGTAGTCCATTTCTCTAACATGTGAATCATTCTCCACGTGTACTTTCAGTTCGTTCACTGTTGCAAACAAAGAAAGTATTAAGACAGAATCTGCGATACATCTTAATGAAATGAAGAGTCATGAAATAATTTCAGAAGATTCAAGATAGCCACATGCAGATTATGTTTGTGGCTAACGGACGCGCATCAATGGCTGCGAACATGCTTCACAGCGTCTGGTGACAGCCCTATATGATTTCCATTGGTCACACGGACAACAACCATGCGGTAGTCCATTTCTCTAACATGTGAATCAGTCTCCATGTGTACTTTCAGTTCGTTCACAGTTGCACGCAAAAGAGGCATTAAGACAAAGTCTACGACCTATCCCCATCATATGAGGACACAAGAAGTCAATTCAGATCTTTTAGTTAGAACATGAATGTGCACATCGAACGCGCATCAATGGTTGCGAACTTGTTTCACAGAGTATGACATGAAATGAACTACCACATGGATGCTGCCCATGTGACCAAGAGAAGACACAAAGGGGAACTGTTACGAGCACAAATGAAACCTTAAGCTTCTTTCTGCATTATGGTCAAATGTTTACTTCCTATCTTTGTTTGCAAGAAAGTTGAGGAAGCTATTGCCATTTATAACAGGCGCAATTGCTTTGAATTACCCTGTATATCGTTGAAAATCGCCTAAAGAAACAGGCGAAGGTCTAAACAGTTGCTTATCTAACTAAACAGCATTGTGAACTCATTTAACAAGAAATAACAGTCAATAAAGACCACAACAAAGAGGAAATGCAATGTCCATTAAACCCTGGAAAAACAGGTAACGCTAAACACGAAAGCTCGCAATTTGTTCAAATAAAGGAAAGCAGTAGCCTACCAATTTGATAAAATAAATAAAAAGCTCAGCAAATTGGCCCAAAGACCTCAAGATTAGGATGAAGAAGCCGTAAAAGTGAAAGATGGAAAAGCTGTCAGTCTCAAGTGACGAATGGACTTGTAACTTCTTGTTCTAAAGGTGACATTGATAGTGACGGATTAACACCCAGGGTGGAAATAAGTAAGGAATTAAGTCGGAATGTCACCGTAAAATGGGATTAATCGTCACTGGTGTGAAAAAAGGACGATTTTGGAAAGGAAGTGAACAAGGGCCAGTGGGAAGACTTTATAAAAGAAAGCACTGAATTAATCCCATAATGTTTTTCAGCCAGGCAGATGGGAAATTATTATATTTTATTTTCTCGCATACGATGAATAGAAAATGAAAGTGTTGTAATTGTTAAAACATTCGATCACGAGATTTTGATGAATCTACACGTTTCAGACATCCTTGAGTCCGAAAAAATGCTTTTGGAATTATATCTGTCTCTTTCTAAACAAGATAACTTAAAAAACGGAAGGATAAAAGAAATTTGGTATGTGGTATTTACACTAAAATATTAGATTTCTATCAAACTGTTCTGTTGGACGAAATCTATCAAAGGGAAATCTGTCTGTGTG
Organism: Araneus ventricosus; assembly: GCA_013235015.1. NCBI lineage: Eukaryota > Metazoa > Arthropoda > Arachnida > Araneae > Araneidae > Araneus > Araneus ventricosus. The sequence continues at coordinate 1,361,826 of BGPR01000067.1, forward strand.
TCGATGTGCGTGTGAACATGATAACCAAACAATGCAACGAGCCAGATAGATGGAATTTGACATATGATTTAATTACTAGAACTTTTGATCTGTATTTTGGATCAAATTCATCAACGGATTGATTGTTTATCAATCCGTCTATTCGTGCGTATGTGAGAGCGACGAGCTAGATGGGTAAATTTTAGTATACGATTTTACACTAAAATTGTTGGTTTGTGTTTAATTTTGAACTAAATCGGCAAATAGTAAACTGTCTGTTTTTAAAACACTCTAATCCCTTTGGGTGAACGGTCCGATGTGAGTTAAAACACCACCAACAACTGTCTGTTTCGTCCTCTGTCCATGTGTATATATGGACTCGCTCCTGATAACATCTGTGAACTTGTAGCGTTGTAGTATTGTATTACGCTAATATTTGTATTGGAATTTTTCTTCCCGCCGCACAGTGGTCCAGTTTCGGTTTATAGCGCGACAAAAATCGAAATTTCGAGGTCGGCAAATGGGTTTATTTTCTTTGAGGGTAGGTAGAGAACCGTTTGGAACCCTGAAAGCCATAATTTTTTTTGTATAAACATGTAGTCTTAGGAGGTTTTACGGAGGTTAAAGCTGAAGAATGTCTTTCGAACATTTGAGTCGCGTTTCAGTGAGCCCTCGGATTCCGTTCTGGAAAGTCCTACATTGCTCTTTATCTGTCTAATTTTAGATTTTTCATGATGTCCGATTCCAGGGCAAGTAAACGATACCATTTTTAACACATAATTTTAATATTTTCTATATTTTTATACTATATTTTAAAAGCCCCTTTTTTCCACTAAATTTTCAAATTTAAAGTGAATTTAAAAAATTTGCACAACTTTGCACATCTTGAGACTACCTTAAATCATTTCTGCACTTTATCTTCTACAAAATGTCTAAAAATTAGCCCCGATAAACCCCGACTTTTTCATTTATTTTATTTTTTAATGTCATGCATGTCAGTGAAGAATTTTCACTTTTTCCTTCAATGACGCAAAAATAAATATCTGAGTATTTATAAACCTGTTGAAAGACTAAATTAACTTGTTCTATCCTAGATGTTAATTAATAAAAATTCAAACGGCATTAATTCGAACATTTTATTAAAAAATTATCGAATTTAAGGGGGAGAATACTGAATCTAAAATACATTTTTACTTTTTAAGAAATAAACGCTGAATGGTTTCAAAAGTATTTTAAATCGATTTCAATATTTATTTCTGATTTAGTAGTTGACATAAACTCCCCGAAAACACGAAAATTTTGGAATAGGTCAGAACGCGATTTGAAATTTTAAAGACAGTTAGTTTGCTTCAGTGACAAACTCTCAAATGCTGTCTTCAGCTACAGCTAAAAGGACGATAAAGTTAGGAAAACTTACCACAAATACTTTTTCATAAATAACAAATAATATAAAACATAATTCACATGATGAAAAGCATTATACTTATCTATTACGCTTAAAAGTTAGTTATTAAAATGTTTTGGAATATTTCCTGAATTTTCATATTCTTTTCGTGAAAACTGCGGCAATTTTACTCTTAAAAGTAATTTTTTAAAAGATTTAATGGTATTTATATAACATTTATATTATATTAACGAAATTGTTTCACTTTCTAATCGTTTTGAAAGGCATTTTAATTTATCGCACAATCATTTATTAGATATATTTTAACATCGCAAATATTTGGAATGTTAAAAATAAAAAAAATACCTACTAGACTTTACTAAAATTTCACAAATCTTATTTTTAAGCTATTTACTTCATTTGGTAAAATTTATCAGATATTTTTTAAGTTTTATACAACTAATTATTAACTTTTCTCAGATTACAATAGTTCCCTCCATAGAGAACAATGGAAACGAATTAAATAAATTAATACAAATCAAGAAATATCCAACCGATTGTTATGAAATTTCATGGGATACAACTGAAGCCCGTTTCCTTTAAACTGTGCAAATTTCAAGTCTCTGCTGTTTTTAGTTTCGTCGCTATGATTTTTGTCTCGCTAGAAAACGAAACTGGACCACTGTGCGCCGCCTCGTGACATGCTTTACACCCTTTGGGTAAGTAGGGTCGGCGTGGGCAATAAAAAAAAACTTGTAGCGTTTAATAATTAGGCAGCAGTGAGAAGAATTTTGGTAAGATCTAAAAGAGGTCTGTTGTGATTTTTCTTCCACTTCATGTCCGCGACATTGCTTAAATAACGTTTAAGGCATGGAGTCGTATTATATTATGTCCATGTGTATATGAACACAACAAGTAAGTTAAAAAAAGACAACTGGAACTTTTAGAAGGTCCTAGAACAAAATTTTAGATTTATATAAAACTTTTCATCCAATCGGTTAGTAGGAAGAGGTCCCAAATGCATACTCAGTTTTATAAACAAAATATGTAAACGTAAAACACCCAGCCTTGAGTAAGTTCACTAAAAAGTAGAGGGAAGAAGACTCCCGCTGGTTTCAACAGAACTGAATAGCTATAAAGAGCATAATTTTTGTTACCACTAGATGAAACATACTTTATGCAGTGTCACCGATTTTTTCCCAGATGTATTTAGCAAAGTGACATTAATTATTTTGAATTAGTATAGTTTTGGAAGAGGCTAATACATTAATGTCAAACAGAATAATTTTTAGGAATTTAAATACTTATTTCGAAAACATCCGGAATGATTATTGTACGATTAATTTTCATTTCGAGGCAGGAGAATTATAAACAGTGAGTAATCAATCATAACTCAGAAAATTAATGCGAAATTCTTCAGATGTTGATATTTTTTATATAGAGAATAATTTATAACATTGGTCTGTAGTTGAATCAATAATGAAAATATTTTAATTAAAATTCATTTGAAGAAAGAGTAAAACCACTAATTGAGTAACTAATGTAATTTTACAATTTTTATTTTATATTATAATAAAAAGATTTATATGCGAATATTATGAATGATAGATTTCGATAAACAACACAACAGCATTGAGCAGAGCACGAAAATTAATTACAAACTATAACAAAAAAATACGCTGTATGTCTGTCGGGATTCTAGAGCAAACGCCATAGAATGTAAAAACCATTATTCTTGCCATATATGCATTCTGAATGAGAAATGAGGCAAAAGCATATCACGAATCCATTTTTTTCAAAACTTTAAATAGGTTTTTAATTATCTTAAGTTCAAGAGAATTTTTAAAGTTTTTCAAACAAAAGTTTTAGATAAATTACCGTACGAAAATGATTTCTAAACTACTTCTAAAAAACAGAAAACTATCATCTCATTGCTGGATTAATTACTATGCTATTCTTTATCTTTAATCTCCAAACAAAAGAATATTTAAAAACTAACAAGCAAATGATGTTCAAATAGTCTGTATTGTTTCATTAACTTTTCGTTAATTCACATATTTTTTTTCATTACCATAAAATCGCCTATCAATATTTCAATTAACAAAGTCTTCAATATGACTTCTTTCCGGAGAAAATATCTGTTTAGTTTGAATGAAGCAACGATTGCTCCAACTATTTAAAATTTAATTTTCTGCATTACAAAAGTGATTCGGCTATAGCAAATCAGCAGGAGTGCTCTCACCGCGACTTTCTCGCATGCATCCGCAAAATGGCGTGTTTTGTGCTTTGCTTCGTCGCATATTGAAGAAAGTTAAGCATGACTTTTGGATCTCGTACCTCCACCCGATTGAGTCTAACGTTTGACAAAAATCTACAAATTCAAAGGTAAGAAGGCATACTAAATTTAATTTATCTCGCCTCTTGTGTTTCTTAATATACAGCAGGGGGTTCCCAACCTTTCCCCCCTCGCGTACCCCTTGATTAGGCATTTTATTTTCGCGTACCCGCTACTATCATATAGTTTAGCGACGCAATCGGAAACCCTCCGCACTTTTGCGCACGAGCCTGGCGAAGTTATTTTCATCAAAATAGGGGGAAAGCGAAGAATGGAAGGGTGATGTTTACATTTTACTGAGCGTGATCTAACAAAGAACTCCGGAAATGCGCTCATATGATTCATTGCCTGACACCCCTTTCCGGTGTAAAATAGTCCAAAAGTGGTAGTCTCGGAATACGTTGCTGAACAGTATTTCCCCTTCCAACCATCCACCTATGCAAAGAAGATTTTATCAATAACTAGCAGAGTATCCGGCGTTGCCCGGTCATTTTCTTATCAAAACCTTGTGATGGAGAGGAAAAGGAAAATAAAAAAAAAATGCAAGCACTTTGTTATATATGCGATTTATAAACCACACCCGCAATTAATGGGTTAACTATACTAAAGAAGGCGTAATCTAATCAGTGGCGAATCCAGGATTCGTGTCTGGAGGGGGCTGAGGTCATAAACATTTTGTATCGTAGTGACGATTGTCAAACCTCATGGCTTATATAAACCAAAACACTTTAACTTTACAGGCTTTCCTCTCCTGACTATAAGAATAATAAAGAACACTACAATACTTTCGATAATTTAATAAAAAATACAATGAAATAGCTGACCAAAAAATGTTTTCGACCGCGCCAACGCTATAAGTGCAAGTGGAATGACTAGAAAAGTAGGAAAATTTTCGAGCCTGTCAAGTCAGAAAGCAATGTTGTCACGATTTTATTACTATTCTTTTTAAATGAAAATTAAGATCAAACAGTTGTAGTGATTTTAAATTAAATCAAGAATTTTGGTTTAGCTCTGGGGGGGGGGGTGCTGCAGCCAGATAGCCCCACCCCTGGATTCGCCACTGAATCTTACTACATAGTAAATGTGAAACAGAAGCGTGGGTCAGAGTGCGTGATCAGCAGCCGACGTGTAAAAATATAATACATATAGTAAGAATATGAGGTTTACATTATAAACAATATAAACATACTTGTATCTCAAAGTGTTTGTTTTTCTGATAGAAAACCGAAAATGTGTTGTGATACGATTATCAGCAAATATATAATCACAAATAGGTATGCTTAGAAAAATCGATTTTATATAAAATCATCCCAAAGTCAGCACAACATGCAATTTAGTTTTCGTAAGAACATTGAACTTATTTTCATCTTATTGCACTCACAAAAAATTGTTTTAAAATATTAAATGTCATATAACTCGAAAATCTGAAAAATTGCGATATTTTTCATTAAGAAAAGTATCGTAAAAATATACTACTACCCAGAAATAAGTAAAAAAAGATTCTCAAATGTATAATGCTTACAGATATATTTTTTCTGAACCAGTTTTCTTCGTTTAATAATATTTTAACAACTATCATTTTGTTGCCATTGGCCGATTTCGTCAAAAACTAGACAGAAATCTACAGTTTCGATGTGAAGACTATACAACAAATGTCATTCCCATACAGTAAAGCACTGTTTATACGTACTTCAAAGGGACTGACTTAAAACGACGCATAAATGAAGAGACGTATAACCGAAATTCTAATAAACAACTGTGTTTATTACAAATTTAATGCAACTAACGAAAATTAATTTAAATGCGTTAATTTTCAAGCTTTTAAAGATAGTTGCAGTATAATATTACGTAGTATGGAAATCAATAATTAAATTTTAAAATTAAACACTTTTCATAAAAGTGAGAAAATTATATCGTTATTACATATCTACAGTACTAATTATACATATCTTATACTATTATTGAGTTATCGTGTTCACAGACAGATGACAAATAGTTCCATAAATGATTCAAGAAATGTCAAAAACGGATTCTAGAAATATCTAAAACGTAGAGTCATCTAAATTTTACAAAAGAGGTCGTATTTTTTGAAGATTCTCTTTCTGTATTTCCTATAAGAACAAATAAAAACTTCACGATGATTTGCACTAACCAGTGAAGGTTATTTGATTTCTCAATATAAGTTCCCAAATCTCAATAAGCTCCCAAATTTTGTGTGGGGAAGGGAATGAAGCATCCTCATCATCACGAATATTCTTTAGAGACGTAGGATTGGCTATTGAAAGAAGCACGTTTGATTCTCTGCCATTTCGTTTTCAGTGGAGTATTCGATTGAATGGAGCTGATTCTCCTTGAAAGAAACGAAATTAGAGGAAACTGTCTCTGAAAACCGGATTACGAGTTAGACTGCGCCGTAGGATTCGGACCAAGACCGAGAAATTCTTATTCACTGCTACGATAGATCTCAATTTAACGTGCCTTTTTCTATGTCAAAAAGTTTTGCTGTGGCTTTTTTGTAAAAATAACTTTTTTACGTTCTTGTGAACGAAAACGAAGGAGGAGAAGAAATTGTGATCGTTAAAAATTTCGATGTCCAGATTTTAACGAATCTCCACGATTTAGTTTCTCTAAGCTCCCAAATTTGCTTTTTTCAATTAGGCCCGTCTGTCTGCGAACATGATTACTAGAAAACAGAATGAGCGAGACATTGAAATTCGGTATGCGGACTTTACAATCAAAACTGTAGATCTTTATGAAATTTTGTGCAAAATATATCTACAGGAAATGTGTCTGTTCCCGCCCTTATGCATGTAAACACGATAACTCAACAGCACAATGAGTTAGATGGATAAAGGGGCCGCGGTGGCCAAGTGAGAAGTTCTGGGCCCCGGGGCTGGAGGGTTCCAGGCTCGAAACCCGATTCCACAGAAGATTCGCCGTGTATGCTGCTGCACGTCAAATCATTCGCAGTCGGCCAAACGCGTTACGATTTATAAATATTACCTTAACTTAACCATTTAATCAAGAATAACTTCAGAAAAATCTTTACCCTGAGCAGGTTTCGAGCATTTTATTTTTACATCTGAGGACGAACAGGAACATTGCACCAAGCACAGAGTATACACAGAACAATAACGATAGCTCATAACTTTAACTCATAGAGACAGTCAAGTACATTCGTAGCTTAGCGATCTTAAAATACAGCAATAGTAATATAAATACCGAGCACATACATCACACACATGCGCAGCAGACAACCATCCCTGGCATCTAATTATAGCTTAGTTGCAACACGCCCTCCGCTGGTGCGGAGGAAGCTTGGAGACGGGGGTGCCAGCTCAAGCGTCGCACTCATAATCTGAGGTAGGTTTAAAATTAGGAGGTCCTTCCCAAAATAACTCGTGTTACTTCAAAACGGAACGCAAATATAGCTAATTAGATGTCTGAAATTTGGCATATGATTTTTATCACCAGAATTGAAGGCCTGTGTCTAATTTTAGACCAAACCCGTCAATGTATTGACTGTCAGTCGATGTGCGTAATAACTAAATGTGTAATAACCAAATATGCAGCGAGTTTGATAAACAAAAATCTGGACATCATAATCTGAACCAAAAGTTTGGGCCCATTCGGTTAGCGGGTAAACGACTAAGATGAATACTAATTTCTCTTTACGGTACGATGAAGTTGAACACAAATCGTGTGTTTTATGGGATTACAGTCAAACCCCGCTATAACGAACCCTTAGCGGGCTGATAAAGAAGGACGCTATAACAGAGGTTTCACTGTATGAAATTTTTTCAAACGGCGGATGCATAAGATTTCCTATAATCCTTAAATGTATTTCTGTGTTAAACAAGTTAGTTACTCGTACACTAAATTGCAATTAGTAATGAGCTGAAATAAATTAAAATAAATATTTGTTCTTAAGAAATTAAAAAGCGAAATTCATTGTACTTGCATTTATTTTTCTAAAATAAGAAAATAAGAAGCGAATTTCGGTTAAAGAACTGAAACTAATCTTGAAAAGTGGAAATTTTGGGTTCACTTGCTTTTGAAGATCGTTACAAGCATCTGAAAGTACATTAGTGGCATAGGAGTTCGGTTAGGACCAACTGTAAAGTTCGTTATAACCGAGGGATTGTTATATCTCGAATTCGTTATACCAGGATTCGACAGTATATGTATGCAATAATGTCGAGGGGAGAGCATTCCTGGCTGAATAATAACTTATGTTTTTAATGCAGATTCACTATACAACTTCTATTATATTTAATTGGATAGAAATGTGCAAGATTTTCTAGATTGATTTTAAACTTTATATGATGAATTTTCAACTGATACTTAGTAAATTAGTTGAACGGCATCTAATACTACTTAAATCAAAATTTGACTCAGCTAGATTAAGTTTTGATAAAGCAATACAAAGAGAAATCAGTAAAAATAATACTTACAAAATAACGAGTTTGGAGAGATTTCGAAAGGCATGATCTGGAACAGACTGAATTTTATTTTCCCCTAAATCTCTGAAAGAAAAAAATTATCATAGTTTTGTATATATAACGGCCAAATCGATTAAAATAGGTTATTATTAAAAATAAACATGTTTAGTATTAATAATAACCGGCTGTTATTTATTCATACTAACCGAATTTTTTTACTGTAACTGTAACACAGACTTATTTTGCCGTTAAAATTCGAAAGCCGTTAATGTGAACAATACCTAGTAAATCAACAAATTCCTTGATTTACTCCATTAAAATGCAGAATCATCAACAAAATAAGAGTTTTCCGCACTCTTCCTAGGTAATGTGCACGTTAACGTAATCTGAATCATTAAAGTGCTTCATATATCGAAAAAAGATCAATAGCATGGTGTTTTAACAATTGTTAGTATTTTTTTTATTTACAATGTAGTAATTATGACACCAAATTAATTAGTTTAATTAGTAATGAGTATTATGTCAGTATATTTTATTTATAATCAGCTGGTTAATATATAAAATTACTAATTATAAGTTTTAGGAAGAAAAGTGCAGGAAACCTCTCTACAACGTCCAGCCTCCCCGTTCCCAGGAAAATTGCCGCTCTAAAGGGGTTCCATGTTCGTAAGTAAAAAATACATATTTAAACAACTCTTATTCGTAATGTCTGATAAATTGAATTTTAAGAATAACGTAAAGAGAAAATTTCTAATTGATTTTGAAAAAAAAAACTATTTGCGTTTGCTTGGACCTTTCAGCTTTTTTCGGAGGTAACATTTTTTAAAGTTTAGTTCTTTGTTTAAGTTGGAAAAAAGAATCTCTAATTGTTTTGTCGGTAGTTGTTGAGGAATAGCCATTAATATCATTTCTTTTTCCTAAAGTCTACTGAGCTGAAAATTTCATTTGCTGATGATCGCAACCCATTTCAGCGACTTCTTTGTCAGAGTCCGAATTAGCGCCTGAAAGGCACTAATGAACTTTTGAATACTCAACCCTGGTAGAGGCCAAAGTTCACTTTTCTCTTCGCAATGGGAAGGAACGATTTATTTCGATCTGATTTCCGGTGTTGTTTCTTTGAGTGGATGGAATTTTTTTGTTATTTTTTTCCCTTCGTTTTCTCTTAATAAAAGGTCCACGGTCAGAGATATGAACGAAATGTACTTCACTGAAGGTGAATGGGCGATCAATCTAGTCGCTCAGTGGCCGTTAAGAAAGGTGGCCGCTTAGAAAAGTTTTACTGTATAGCAAATTTTCAATCAGTAGTATCAGTTAAATTAAATAACTTTTGTAAAATCCTCCCAATCAGAGATTCTGCCACTTCAAGAAGAATAAAAAACCCCGTCTCCTAGCCATGCTCTTTATGGACCCTGAGCCAGCTGAGGACCAGGCGCAGCCTGTGTACAGAGTGCCATTCAACAAGTAGTTTTGTTAATTCCTTTGCCATTCAACAGGTTCATTCCAATGCCATTCAACAGGCTAATTCCAGTGCCATTCTACAGGTTAATTCCAGTGCCATTCTACAGGTTAATTCCAGTGCCATTCAACAGGTTCATTCCAGTGCCATTCAAAAGGTAGTTTTGTACAAAGTTTTGAAACAAATGGACTAAAAGCACGATTCAAATCGAATCAAAGGAAACGGTTCAGCACTCCGAAGATTGCCAATAGAATTTTTTGGATCTAAATTCTTTGAAACAGTAAAGAAGTAAAATGGGAATACCACGTTTGGCAACTAGTCCATGAGCGTTATCCGCGCATTGCAACATGCAAGTGATGGACAATGTATAAATATAATTTAAAAAGAAAACAAATTCATATAAAAGATTATTTTGATTAATAAAAATCATTCCTGTGTTAGTTTTTGTGTTCATAAAATATAAATCCCCTTATAACATAAATCCCTTTAAACCTTTAAAGGGCCATTTTATTCTAGTAGTGATATAAAAAAATAACTTTGGGATTGAGCTTAATTTAAGAAGAGAATTTCATTTGCCTATTGGATGGCATTATTTTCTGTTAATTAATTTTATTAATTATTAATTAATCAGCAAGTCAAGACACTCCATTATGGTTCGAGATCAGAAATCGGATCCTCTAAGTCTGTGTTTCATCGAAACATTTTACGAATACTTACGCCAACATTAAAAATTGCATTTAAAAATTGATGAATTTGGTGGCAAGAATACTTCCCATGGCCTTATAGAGGGTTAAAATGGACTAATCTGAGTGCACGAGTTGAATTGACTCCACGTTTAAACTGAAGTATCAAAACAGAGACCCTTCCATTTAAATGTTAATATATTGTTGTGTATTGGAGTAGAAGCTAAATTTTATTCAATATTTCAATTACTTTTAAATTTATTAGGATTACATTGAGGACCTTTTAACTGAGCAGAAAGATACAACGCACAGCCTTCTCTATACTGTCAACTTCAGCTGTCCATCTGACTATAATTCAATTAGTTGTAGAAACAATATCTTTTAATGTATTGAATTAAATTTTTCTCGTACTTACCTCTATTTTTTATTATCTTTTATCAAACGGAAAATAATCGATACATGGAGAGAGTGGTTTAAATTATGTGTCCGCCTAAATCACAATCAAATCAATTTTTCGTTACCCGAACGATTAACTTGTGCCGTTTTTTATCAAAACCTTTCCATTAAGTTTAGTTTCCTGTTATGACGACCCAGTTCATTGAAGACATGAGCTAGCTAAAATAAATACAGTCAGAAGAACATATTGCCATCTCTAATAAATCCAATGACTTTTAGTGAATGTCATCGACTAGAAGACAAGAAACACCACTCACAGGGCTTCCAGTTCAGGAAGCTGGGACAGGGCCTGACTTGGGATTTCCTTCAACTGATTTCCGTTCAACCAGAGCTTCTGCAATCTTCGTAATGACTTGAGGCTCCCGGGGGGTACACTCTGCAATTGGTTGCCATCTAAATGCCTGCAAAAAATTCGAACATCTGTTAGAAAAAAAAGAACACTAAAAGACAAGGAAAGAAACAACAAGCAGCAAAAAACTCTTAACAACAACATTTACATTTGGATGTCGACTCTCATGTTTTATGTATACCCTTGGGGGAAAGGATTCTTGTCCATTTTGGTGGCAGGCTTTTATGACGTGATTTGGAATTCAAAGCCGTTTGTTATCCAATGAGATGCGGGATGAAAGGCTTAGCATAGATGTAATCGTCCATGTTGTTGGATAGGAATGATGTACTGGATGGGTTTCGTAGTTGAATGTCGGTTTAGAAGACATATTGAAGGAAGTGTATCTGTGTCGTGAAGTTTAACTGCAAAAATCTTTCATCACTTCGTTTCCATTTGTCAGAATGAATGATAATGATGGCGATTATCTCTGTGCGCATTTGCAGTTTCACTATAAATGTCTCCTCATGAAATTTATCGTAATGATTTCATGAACTTCAAACCAGGACGCTCTAAATAGTGGGAGATGGAGTGTCGAACCGGGACTGTCCTGTAAGATCAGGAATGTTTAGGCTTTTACCATTTGCATTAATTCTATTATGATCCTACACCAGGAATATACAATTGAAGATTCTAAAGCAGGGTGACTATAATATATGTCTTCGCTTAACAATAAATACCACCTACCTCAATTTTTAGAAATTTCAAAGAGAAAGATTCAAATGAATTTTTCGCAACCAATAACGAATATTTCTACATTTTTTTGAGATCTACTATGAACATGAAACTTTACATTACTTTACACTGCGACACACTCCTCACCCAAAAAAAAAAATTTTTGGGTTTGATTTTTCTTGGATGTGCGGAGAAACTTTATTAAAAAAAAAAAAAAAAAAAGATTTTCATACAGTGTTTAAACATCGACGAAAAATGAGTGTGAAGAATAATGAAAAATGAGTATTTGCATATGAAAAGAAAAACTCGCGAAACAAAAACAGTTTTAATGACAGGCCCCAAAAGTTCGCTGCGTCTATAAACTTGTAGGAGGACTGATTAGGGTCCTAGTTATTGAACCTCTAGAGGGTCGGAGTTCATAAGTCTGAGGTCTTGGTGAAGGAGAGAAATCTGGGTCGGAGTCGGATGAACTGGTTGCGTCCGGTGGCTGTTTTATGAGGTTCTCATTTTCAGTGAGAAAAGATATAAGTATAGCCATTTTTATTCTTCATAGTTTATTTAAAAGTAAGTTTTTCCACCAAAGTTGAGTATTTTCTGCACTTGGTTTTGTAAAATGACAAGAAGTTGCGTAGTGGAGAGGGTCTCCCTTTTTCCCGCATGCGCAGATATCTGAATGATGAAGCTGGAATCTATAGAGATAGCTGGGAAAAGGAAGGACCGTGTTCTGTAGAGAAAAGGACGGATTCTATTGACCGTGAGGCTTGGGTTAGAGAGACTTTAGGGAGAACATTAAAAATAGGTCTCCCAGTGTTGCCTGAATTCCATTCTTGTTGCCATTTTTTGACAGAGAGAGGTTCCTAAGCATTTTTTTCAGATCTAGACGTGAAAACAATTTAGAAATATTCGTTATTGGTTGCGAAAAATTTATTTGAATCTTCCTCTTTGAAATTTCAAAAATTGAGGTAGGTGGTGTTGCTTGTTAAGCGATGATATATTGTAGAAATTACATAGACTCGCAGTCACCCTAATTCATATTAACCTTCCAGCAGGCACGCGTATGCAGGAGATACTTATATTATGCATCGTATTATTTACTTATATTGTTCTTTTATAAATCTGAATGCAATTTTTATTTATATAATTAAAATTGAATTTAATCCTGATTTACTAATCATCCATTCTAAACACAGATTATTATTTATATAATCTGTGTTTAGAATGGATATAATAAATACAAACTACATAAACAAAAGTTGCATTTATTTTTGTGAAACAACACGCTATATATATATGTAAGCGATGCACGATATAAGCACAGGTTGGTCATAAATTATTGGACCCATTTCAAAAATTAATTAAAAAAACCTATAATGTTCTGCCTCCTTAATTGCTCATACCTCAAGCATTGGTATGAGCACTTAAGGAATGGAAGTCTCCTTCACTGATACACATTTCCTGTTCCCTTTAATTTCTGATACCAACGCTTGATAAAGTTCTTATTTGGAGACTGATCATTTGATACTCTAGGCTGAAACATCTTTGAATTGTTACAATTGACTTGATTTCGTGGAACCAGAGACGTGCCTTCTGCTGCACGGTAGCCATTTTGACACCTGCGTTGGGAATCTCCCCTGCAGTAGAATTAGTGCGCCATAACGGCGCATTACTTATCTGAAAAAATAAAAAAAACTTTTCTACTCTTTCATTAAAAAAACGAAGTTGCTACATTATATAGTTTTTTTTATTAATTTTTCAAGTGGGCCCAATAATTTATTACCACTTTGTATCTCCTGTATACGCGCGCCTGCTGGAAGGTTAACAAAACAAACTTTTTTAATTTGTAAATATGAATTCTTTTTTTACTTAAAAGTAATAAAAGGAGGAATTTATTCAAAGTCGGGATAAAGCCGGAATATTTATTAAATGAGGGACAAAGATTTTAATCCACGACGTCTGTCCATTAAACTTATAGTGAAAATTAGGAAGGTGAATTCATTTTTACTTTACTTTTTAAAATTGACTTTTAACAACAAACAATAAAAAATTAAATATGGTTCAAGTTTTTTAATATGAGCTATTTCCTATTTATTTATAAGTAACATTCGGGAAACTTCGGGATGCTTAATCGAAATTTGGGACAAATAGTCAAAATTCGGGGCAATCCAAGCTAATTCAGCACGTCGAGTCACTTTCTGTTCTAAGTCTGTTTGATTTAAATTAGAGTAGTGTTTTTTGGCAGAGGCGGGGTTATGTGGGAAATATTGCATCCGAAATAATAATAATAAATAAAACAGCGCTTTTGACATGTATCATCTCATTTTTTAGTCTAAACTACCGACCTTTCAAATATAATTCTAATTAGCTTTTAAACAAACTTTTTTTTTCTCTCATTCGCAAGGTTTCCTTGCAGAACACTCTATCCCTACGTCTAAGCGATTTCAGCAATTCACAGATAACCATTTCAGAACACTTTTACAGTTTCAAATGTTAAAAAGCTTAGAGAGATTCGAGAAATAAATATATTTTATGCGGCACATCTTCATGGAAATTATACATGATGCAATGTTTATAAAAATTACATTATCGTTAACATACCTTTCACTTTCGAAAGTTTTTAACTTCATTTTGCTTCCCAATTCTTTAAAATGAGTACCGTCAAGATTTGGCATTCTTACTTTCTCGTATACAAAGTATTGCAATCGTCAAAAAATTCGAACTCGAGAATTTGATGAATCTCCGCGTTTTAGACCTCCCTGAGTCCGAAAAACACAACTTTGGAATTATGTCTTTCTGTCTATGAACACGATAACTAGAAAACTATTAGAGATAGAGCGATGAAATTTGGTATGTGATCTTTACGTGTAGGTTTTTATCAAATTTTGGACAAAATCCGTCCACAAGAAGTCTGTCTGTCCGTGCTCATGTGAACACGATAACTCAAAAACTACACAGTTTTATCACCAAGAATGTATGTCCGTATCAAATTTTGAACCAAATCCTTTAAAGGGTTGACTGCCTGTCGGTCTGTATAATCGCATACTTGTTAACACGATAACTTCTAAACCCTTTGACTTAGATAAATAAAAATTGCTATGCTGTCTGCTAACATTAATTGTAGATCTGTGCCGTTTCATTTCAATCGATTGGAAAAAAGGCGTTAAAATGGCATATTCGCTTCCTTCGCCATTGTACGACGGAAAAAAAAAGGGAACGATTCGAGCGTTTTCCCCAGCTCTCCTAGGGAATCACCCATGTTATTGCCGTCCTGTGTATTTTCCTCCACCTGCGTTAGGGCGGATACGAGGAAGTTTTGGGAGACCACTCCCGCTGGTTTTATGACCACTGGATATTACCAGTGACTCAGTGGGCTAAGGCATGGCATCGATGAAGAACATGAGTCGGTGCAACAAGGTTATGCGTTTTATCCTCTAAAAGTACTGTTAACATTACAGCATTATTCAAAAACTGGTAGACCGATGTATTCTTTATTAACGAATTGCTCGCTGCGGTCGGGCTGGCTGTTAGAAGTTTTCTTACAAATATGGATCGATTCGCCTGAAAGTCCTATAGGATGGCAACCTATCCTCATAAATTGGAGCTAAATCAGACTTTTATTTAAGTGATGTTTTGACCAACAGACACTCATGGACTTGGCTAGATAATCAAAACTAAGTGGGATAAGAACCATTTGTTTTTACTCTATATCAAGAAGGATTAGAGCTGCCTGGTTTTATTCTATAGTACTCTAAATAGGGATACTTGAATTCTAATCATCCAGTATGAACATAAGTTTTCGCTTTTTGACTTTGTTTCGTAAGTGTTTGAAGATAACATCTTTGTTAATGACAAAGCTGGTTTCCATCGTTGAAATTCAACAAAATTATTAATAAAATTGGGTCATCGACCCCAAATGTTAAATAAGGGTTATTGATCAACTTGCTTATACTTCAGCGACGCAGAGGTCGTCTATTTTGATCTCATTTTATGACTGCAACAGAAGACCAGTTTTATTATCCCATATATATTCCGAAGATGCTACGGGAAAAAATTTCCGTTCCCTTAAATAGCACCTTTAATTAAGTCATAAATTACTTTACAAAAAGGTCATTGGACAAATCAAGTTGAACCGTAGTTGAGAAGAGGCTAGAAGGCGAGATTTTAATTGCAATTAAATTCTCAGCTAATATCAATGAATGGAAAAAGGATAAGATAAATATTCAGAATTCATAAATATTCAGTAACAGATATTCATAAACAAATAAATAATGGAAAGAGATAAATATTCAATTTATTTTTCGATAGCTATTATATTTAATGTGAACGATCTTTTATGCGAAGTAACGAGATATGTCGTGTTGCTTTTTATTTTCTCGTATGCGAAGCATACGAAAGAAGAGATTTGGTGAATTTTCACGTTTTTCCGCGATTTTGCTGAATTTTCATGTTTCAGACTATCCTGAATCCCCCCCAAATCATTTTTGTAGTTATTTCTGTCTGTGCGTGAATGCGATAACTCAAAAACGGCTCGAGCTATTCGGATTAGATTAGTTAGTTATATTAACGTCCCTTTTTCAGTGGCGTAACTACATAAAATGGCGCCCATGGCAAGTACCAAAATTGCGCTCTCCCCCTCTTTAACTTTGAAATATGATCCTAATTTTTGTTTCTAAAACTTATTTTTTCTAAATGTTTATTTTTTGGTACTAAGGCCCCTCACGGTTCTTAAAAGTAAACGGAACATGTAGCTTTGAAATTTCAAAGGTCCAATATCAAGCTCCTTAATAGCGTTTGGAAATGCAGGGATGAGTTATTTCGGTTACTACCCTCTCTGTAGTTATAACTCATAATGAATATATAATCCATGAGTGATATAATTTGATGCTAATTATTTGTCACGAATTTCCGAAGAAGCTGATATCCAATCACTATGAATCAGACATACCGTGAGAAACCACGAGCAACCTTATGGGGTTAATCTATTCTGAATTATCTTCCCAGTCATAATAAGTCACAGAAAAGGTTTTTAGACATCGAATTCTCTGTACCATAATACTATCTGGTATTTTGTTCCAGCTTGAATATGTTTCTGTGTTGTAAAAAAGACTATCATTTAGGTTTTCACACACTTTGTTGAAACTATTTTGATTTTTAAGAATCTTGGGAATAAGAACTTAAAAAGACCGAACATTTTTTAAAACACAACTAATTAATTCCTAAATTTTGCGCCCCCTGTTAATTGCGCCCAGGACACGTGCCCTGCCTGCCCCGCCTTTGTTACGCCACTGTCCGTTTTGAAGCAATAAGAGGGCTATTTTGGGACGAATCTCGTCATTTTGAACTGCGGTCAGAGGACGACGCCTGAACTAGCGCCCCATCTGCAAATTTCAGCACCATATCAACGGGAGGACCTCTGACCGCCTACACATCATTTAACGTGCAAGAGGCCCAACACACTACGGATCTTCAGTGGAATCAGGTTTCGAACCTGGAATCCTCCAGCCTAGAAGCCGGCACCTTACGACTAAGCCACCACGGCCTGCCTCAGCTATACGGATGAGATTTAGTATGCGGTCTTTTCACTAAATTTGTAGATTTGCATCAAATTTTGAAGGGAATGCGTCCAAGGGAAATCTGTCTGTCTGTGCGTGTTCAAGTGAACCCGATAAATCGGAAACTTAAACAGCTATATGGATAAAATTTGGTTCACAGCTTTATCATCAAAATTGTAGATCTGCATCAAATTTTAGACCAAATCTGTCAAAGGGTTGACCGTCTGTCAGTCTGTATATTTGTAAGCATGTGAACACGATAATTCCAAAACGAAATGAGTTAGAGCAGCGGTTCCCAACCTTTATGGTTGTGCGGACCACCTGTTGTGTAAAAATATTTTGAGGCCCCCTAGCTAAATATATAAGTAGAAAAATACAAACACATATAATATATATATATATATATATAATATAGTATATATTATAGTTTTTTTCTTTATAAACAATATTTTTTAAATCCTTTTACTGTAAGCTTTATATATATATATATATATAAATTATATACACGTATATGGTCAGTAATTAGTAAAGCTTACAATAAAAGGATTTAAAAAATATTGTTTATAAAGCAAAAAAACAAGTGAAGACTCTTGAAGCTCCCCAGACTTCCAGTCTTGACTAGCCTTCCGCGGTCCGCTAATGTGATATCCACGGCCCACAAGTGGGCTGCGGCCCATGGGTAGGGAACCACTGAGCTAGAGGAATAATATCATGGTCTTTATACACCCAAACTGCAGATCCGTACCAAATTTTGACGAAAACCGTCAGAGAGAAGTTTGTCTGCTTGTGAATACGATGGCACATATGTGCGACGAACTAGGTAGATAAAATTAAGTATATGACTTTACCACCTGAATGAACTTGTACACTGGTGTCCAAAAATAATGCACAATTTTGAAGATGCTACAAAATCGGAGTTAATATGGATACTATGATTCGCAATCAGTTGCTGAGAATCCTGGGACATACTATCATCGAAACTCACATTTTACAGTGAAGATTCGGTCACGAGGGCAATTGGTGGGGGGCAACAGAAAGGGATGAAGGCGAAAATGGAGTTTGATCCATCCTGTTTCACAGAAAGCTGATAACGAGATGCAACTTTTATAAATGGTTATGTTTGATGCGCATAATATTTATATGCCTTTTCGTAAACACAGCACAAATATTCGGGAAGATATAAAGGTTTTCTTAAAGAAATCTCAAATTTTTCATCATGTTTTTTGCTTATATCATGCAGAGTTACCCATCAAATTGTACGAAACTTACAGAATACACGACAATATGTAAAAAAAAAACATTGAATTAAAATTTGAATTAAAAATTGAATATTAAAGGAAATGTGAGCATTGGTAGTAAATAATTTTTTACTGCGCATGTGCAGAACGTAGAGTAATTTTTTCATAATTTCAGAACCAGGTACATAGGGCAACTTATATAAAAATTCCATTTCAGTACTATTAGTATTTAGAAAGATATCGGCATTGCAACTTGGTGAATTTCGGTACACTCTAAGAGAAGCTAAATGATGAGGGTTCTTGCACAAACTGATATGTTTAAACTTGAACATTCGAATAGCAATCGTCGAAATGTAATTTAAATTATGTATTTAACTTATAATTATGCATGAGTATTCATGATATTCAACTTTCGTAAAATTCAATAATAGTCTTCGAATATTCAAGTTTAAAAAATATCAATTTGTGCAAGAACCTTCATCATTTAGCTTCTCTTAGAGTGTACCGAAATTCACCTCGTTGCATTGCTTATATCTTTCTGAATACTAATGGTATTAAACTGGAATTTTTATATAAGTTGAGCTATATATCTGGCTCTGAAGTTATGAAAAAAAATACGCTACGTATCGGACATGAGCAGTAAAAATTTATTTACTACAAATGCTTATATTTCCTGTAATATTCAAATGTTTTAATTCAAATTTTAGTACAATGCTTCTTTTACATGTTGTGATGTATTCTGTAAGTTTCGTACCATTTGGTGGAAAACTCTGGATGTTACAAGCAAAAAAACATGCAGAACAATTTAGAATTTTTTACGAAAACCTTTCTATCTTCGGAATATTTGTGCCGTGTTTACTAAAAGGCATGTAAATATTATGCACATTAAACATAACCATTTATAAAAGTTGCATCTCGTTATCAGCTTTCTGTGAAACAGGATGGTCAAGCTGCATTTTCGCTTTCATCCCCTTTTGGTCACCCCCCTAAATGCCCTCGTGACCGAATCATCACTGTAAAATGTGTATGATACTCGATTAAATGTCACACGATTCGCCAGAACTGATTTCGAAGCATAGTTTTCGTATTAATTGCAAATTTCTCGCATTTTACGAAATTTTCCTTAATTTTTTATACCAATGTAGTTCAAAATTGGTTTAATTTTGATATCACTATATACGACTTATCGTCGCATGTGCTAAGAAATATCTACAGTTGTCATCAAAGTTCGTTTAACCCCTTTAACGACTCTTTTTTTTTACTCTAGTTATTTTGTTTCTTTGTTTGTTTTGTTTTAATTACCTTAAAATGTAATCATTAATAAACGATATGTATGGACGATAAGATGGACGATAGTATGTTCCAGGATTCTCAGCAACTGATTGCCAACCATACTCTCCATATTAACTTCAATTTTGTAGCATCTTCAAAATTGTGCATTATTTTTGAACACCAGTGTAGATTTGTGACATATTTTGGACCAAATAAGTCATTTAAACGGTCTGTCTTTTTGTGTGTATATGAATCCAATAAGACAAAAACGCAACAAGCTACCTAAGTTGTATTATTATTAAACCACCAGGTAGGAACCGACCAGATAAGGTTTACGGTTATACAAAACCCTCTCAGCGTAAAGTTGAAATACAGAAAGGAGAGAGAAAAATATAATTAAAAGAGCAACAAAAATTAGCACATAAAAGTAAACTGAAAAAGTCTGCAACGAATGCCTTAATTGTTGGTGGAAGCGAGAACAGTCTTTTCTAATTAATGATGATATCATGTCATAAGTTGTATATGGCAAGTGGTTTTAATGTAGATGTTTATCAAATTTTGGAGTCAATCGATCAAATGGAAGATGCCCAAAATGGATGCCCGATTTTCTTTAGTATATAACAAAGTGAAAAACGCGGTATATTGTGTAAATGTACGAGATTGTCTAGGGAAGAACACTTCCACTGGTGGTTTAAGCGAAATGAGGGAATTCATGTAAATTTACATGCAATGTCTTTTCCCAATGAGAAGCGAGCAAACAAATTTTATTTTCATGAAATTTACTATTTTTGAAGAAAATGTTCCACATCCACGAAATTCGAGGATGTGTGGTAGCTTGATGGTAGGATGTCTGACAGTCTACTTCGGGCTTGTCTCTGTCTGGTATGTGGCTCAAAGACAAATTAAATCTAGTTATTGATTGACATCGATGTAGAAATAGGACTAGTATTTCTGAGAACAGTAAACCTCGCGTTAAAGAAGAAAAAAAAGGGAAAAAAGCTACAATCGGCTCTTTATGGCAATCTTTAAAGGTTTAGCCATTTTTTTCGAGTTTGGATTATTTACACAAGGCTCTGCCTTTACCAATATTCATAAAATTATAACTAAATGCCTGCTTTTATCAGCATTACCGAAATTACAATTAAATGTCATTTGCTGTTATCGGTATTTTTGAGAGGCATTATACATGAAATTCCGTTTGGCTAGAATCGTCGAAAAAAGCTGAGCATTACATGAAACGGAACCATTAAAACGGCCTGCATCTTGAAACGGAATAAAAAAAAATAAAAATCCTTACACATACATTCGTCGTTTTTAATGACTTCAAGGAAAGGCTTCATGCCATATTCGAAGAAAATCGAACAAGGCATTTGGCCATGACTGCGTAACAAACAAATTTACAGACAAGCAGACGAAATGCGGAATGGTAGAGTGGAAACAGGATCTCGCCTTATTCGGTTACAAATATTTGGTGTGCTGGACTTTAGGACGATTTGATCACTTTTAGATGTCTTCTAGTGTATTTTAAGGTTTCTTTAGTGCTATTATGGAAGTTTTATTTAGGATTGTATTAATTGATTTTTATTATCATTTGTTAATGTATAATATTCTTGGTTATTGCATTTGCTTTTATGCTATTATCCGTTCTACTTCCTTGAACTAATAGATTTTAAACATCTTATGTATGTAGTAATTTATGTTTTTGATTGAAATTTTTTAATTTAAAGTGTGAGAGCCTTTACAATGTAATTACGTACTCCCCACACTAGGTGGGTTGAACATTTGTGACCAGTGTTTTCCCGTTTGTGTGGGTGAGAAATTGTATCTTATCACCCAACTCTGTTTTAATTCAATGCCCTTTTTCTGGGCATAACATGTAAATATTAATTTAGCTTGTTGTTTCCCTGCCGACCGTTGGGTAGGCTGGTCGGTGTGAGTCTAAAAACTTTAAAAAAACCTTCGGTAAAAAAAGGATGTTCGATGAGATGCTGCCTTCGTTACCTGAATGGAAGAATTCCTATTTGTTGCCAATTGGCTTCAAATCATGATCGTAAATTTCGCCCCAGCCTACTATCTTGATTCTTTGGAAGTTTCTATTTTCGGAAATTATTTTTTACTCCTTAAACCGGAATAAGTGTCAGTAGATTGGAGTGAATAATGTGATGATGCTCAAGTTTGTTTCACAAGATCCATGCACAAAAATAGATTTGAGTTAATTACATGCGAGAATTTAACGTGTTTGTCAGACTCAATTTAATGGCCTACCGGTAGACAATTATATTGCCTATTAACACAGTAGCACCTGTAGTTAAAATATCATCTGTATGAGCTTTTACGAATACACATCTATTCATAGCCCATTAAAAGTACAATAAAAGGTTCTTCAAATGAATTTTACTGCTTGACTATAATCCTACTATTTACATCACTTTTCGGCATTCCTGTAATAGACCCGATTTCAAAGGACGGCAATATCGACTTACTAGAGTTCCATAAATTGCTTTACGGAATATCAATTCATTTTCGCCACAGAGCAATATATTAACTCTTTAATCCCGAGCGGACTTTTTTCTTATAGACCTTTTAGAATCGGGAGTTTTTGGCAGAAAGCGACATATTGGACTCACCCAACCTGGGTGGTCATTTACCCCACCACACCATCCTCTGCTATAACCTTCCCTTAAGGAGCACGGAAATGGGCTGCGGTTGGCAAAGATAATTGGACCTAATACCAGCTTATCTCCTAAGCGATCTCAGAACCACCCCTCCCCTCAAAGACGTCAACCGCCTCAGTCCGGCCTTCGTCGCTGTTAAGGGAAATTTTTAGACCGCCCGAGACCGCCTCGCTCGGTGTGAGAGGGTTAAATAACAGTATCTGTCGATATACAGTAAAACTTCGATTAACCGTCAGTTTCTGTTGTCCTTCATCGTCTAAAATTTTTCTCATTTCATTTCTGTACATTACTACTCTTATATTGAAGTTTATATTGATTTTCTTACAAAATTAAGCACAATATGTATGTAATATTCATTTTTAAAGGATTTTATTTTCATTTTCGTCCCAACAAACAGTGAAATCACGTTACTGTACATGTGCATTGAGAGATTTCTGTTTTTCGTCACAGCCCCAGTCCGGATTAACGGTTAATCGAAGTTTTACTGTACCACAAATTTCTGATCCTGGGTATAGAAGATGCGAGCTAGAATCTCTAATTTTTGCGTTATATGGATGTATTTTCAATCATTTCATTTCCAAAGAGAGAGACTTTTAAAGTTAACCCTCCGAGCGCCCAATTATTTTGACTTTTTAGCTTTCAGGTTAGAAAACCTAACTTTTAAAGTGAATGAACCATCTGTTTTGTATTTAATTATATCTCTGAAATCTTAAGAATACTTTATCCATAGTTGTTTAAGAAAATATACAGCTAAGTCTATTTGCTTTTGAACTGAACCTAAAAAACGGAAAAAGACGTCTCCTCCACTAAGAGAGTTAATAATAATGCAAAGTATCGTAACTGTCTCCCTTTTGACTTTCTCGTCGATGGGTCGCGGCGGCCTAGTGATAAAGTCTTCGCTTCGGCGCCGGTGGGTTCCAGGTTCAGAACCGGACTTAACTGAAGATCGGTCGCGTTTTCGGGCTTGGCTCACATTAAAGCCGACGGCGTGGGTCAAACGTCCTCCCTCTGGTGTGAAACGGAAGTTTGGAAAAGTGGTGCCAGCTCAGGTAACATCCTCGTCATCTGATCATCTCAATCGCGGTTCAAAATTACGAGGTCCATCCCAAAATAGCCCTCGTATAGCTTTAGAACAGGACGTAAATGTAATTAAACTAAATCTACATGAGAATGTAACTTATGATGTGAGATCAAAATTGATTTTGCGACGAATAGTTATGTGTGATATTACGTATTTTATGTCCTTCATAACTCATCAGTCATCCAGGTTATATACAGTAAAACCTGTCTATAACGATATTGTAGAGACCTAGTAAGTGTATTGTTATAGACAGTTGGAGGATTTGCGCATCCAATGTTTATGTACAGGTGCATGTTAACACGTTCGGTGCCACTATTCACGCCTGAGATTCGAACAATCTATCTAAATAGATGCCTCCTTCTATGCCATCTCTTAATTACAGTGCAGAAAGGGTTATCTAATTAGATAATAGGTTCTGGACGCTCCAGAGCTTCGGTGACAGTGAATGTGTTAATATACTATTGTTTACTAATAAAAATAATTTTATTTTTTTGTTCTAGTTTAAATTTTTAGTTAAGATTATTTTAAAAATTTATTCTATTTTTTCTGTGGATTGTTTTTAAGCTCTGTTAATATACTAACATATTCTATTGCGTTTATCGATTCATCTTAAAAATAATCGCTGATTAAAAGTTTTATTTTTTAAATATATAAAATATACAATTTTATAAACTATAAAATTTTATATTTGAACTTTTTTTAAGAACTTCAAAATGAAAATTTTAGCTGAGAACTTTGTCAGCATCGTCATTCACGCTACCTTTAAATTGCTTTCGTTTGCTCTCCACTTTTCTATTTTCCACAGCATATTCAATGTTTTTTCTTTTCAAAAAAGTATTTATCGTCGACTGAAAAATCCCATAATTTTTATCAGCATCAACTTGCTTTAGTTCTTGATCGATTTTCGAAATTATCTGTAGCTTTTCCTCAAATGCCAATGTTTTACGCCATGTCATCCTAGATTCAAGGTGTTTACATGTCAAAGATTAATTTCAAGGAACAGGTGGTCGGTTCGAAGTACTAACAGCGAATTAACAGGTTAGGGCCTACCAGGAGTCAGAAGCAACAAATATCTGTGGACGTTCCAATAGCTAGCCAACCACCTGCTACAGCATATTCCGGTTTCTAGCCCCCTCCCCTATTCCGTTGTTATCCAACATTCTGGACCATAGGGTGTCGTTTCCCAAGAAAAAATATATCGGCAGAAACAACTCCACACTTATACGATTTTCTTTTCACATGTTACATAAATACTCCTATACAGAAGAAAAGTAATCTATATTTTTATGTCATTCTGATAATTATTTGTGATCTTAGTTACCGTATCAAACAAAAATAGGCTGCATTAAAATTTGATACAATGGCTTTGTAATTTAATTTGCTATCTGGAAACTGTAAGACCAGAATTATTGCACTTCTTTAATCTCCGAAAGACCTATCTGTGTTAAAAAGTTTTGTAGTATCTGTATATAGTTACAAGGCAGATATAATTGTAACCATTTGATAAATTCACCAAATGGTTATAATGAATTAACACAATAAAGCCCAAGAGCGACACAGTAGCAACTGCAGAAGACATAAATCAACTCTGCTCTTTTCCTTCGCGACCCTGTTCTAGTACGTTATCACATTTACAGCCAAAATGTACTATTTGATAGATGTACTTCGCTTCGCTATTCAGGCTCATTAACTGACAATTTAGATTAATCAATTAAGAGTTCATCTTTCCCCGCTATCTACTTAGATGGCACATTACTTATGTTTTGGGAAAGTGTTGACGTTTTGATCCATAAGCATCCCCAGTCTCTAGAAGACTAAAGATGCTCAGGGATTCCGATTAATTTTTATATCGGATTATTACATATGAATGATTGAAGTTAGTAATAAGATTACTAACTTCCAATTACAATTAGTTTATAAGATTATAAGAATGATAATTCGGCGCACCACAGTCTCCGACGCAAATCTGTTAAGTGGGTAATACGAAGATGTTCAGATGAATTCATAACTGCATAGAGACTAGAACTGAATGCAACAAATCAATTTATTTCATGTGACGTGCTACGACTTGACTTCACAACTGAGTCACCTGGGAGGGATTTTAAGGCAAATACCCACCTTCGTTCTGCGTAAATCATCAACGAATGATTCCAACGAACGTAGAGTAGGACCTCGGGAATCGGAACTAATTGGGACTAACCTCTGTTAGAAATTCGGTTTATCCGGAAAATTCGGTAAAATACTCTTGATATACCAAATGCAGTTGAGTATTGACTTTGGGTGCTGTTTGAGAGAGTATGGGAAGAGAGCAAGTTCCGTTCCTTACGTCAAAACAAGATACCCGACTGTGTTTCTACTAATTAAGGTGCTGTATTCATTCTTAGATACCAATTCAATTGTTTCATTTATATTAAGAATTAGCATTAGCCTTGTTTCTGATCCCTAATCGCGTTATTTTACTTCATTTTTTTAATAAAAATTCTTCAGAAAATTAAAAAAGATGTTCCGATTATTCGAAATTGCGGATTCCTGGGGTTCGGATTCCCTAGGTTATACTGCATTTATTTTTCTAAACATTTTATATTGATGGTAGTGCAAAAGAATGTTAAAATATTGATGATCATTGCTAAGAATAGAAGAAAGTATGGTAAATTGTAAACATCCTAATGCTACTTCTCACAGGTTTAATACGAAACGATTAAAGAATGGAAAGTTATCATATTAAATAGCATATAGAAGTAGCCTAAGGCGCCAAATCGGGAGTGTGAAGAAAAAAATGTTTTGATAAGCATGAGAGCTCCGGTAAAACGGCAAATAATTTTTCTTTCTTATCCTCCTCTTACCCTGAACAATACCAACAAAACTAGTGACGTTGAGAATTTTTCTCACTCTGCCAGACGAGAGAAGTTCTTCTAAACTGAAACTTATCAAAACCTATCTGCGATCCAACATATCCCAGGAGAGACTAGTCAGCAAAGCAACCATATCAATTAAACGGGACTTTTTGCAGAACATTGAAACTGAAGAGATAATGAAAGATTTTGTAGATAAGGAAAGCAAGGAAAATGAATTTGTAAATAAAATTTATAATATCGCGATAAAATAAATTCATATATATTTTTTTAAAAATTGTTGAATACGTTATTTTAGTTTTACTGAGACCACTATATAATTTTACTTATATCTGAAGTTTCAAAATTCTCATCACAGTATTATTAACTCATATTTACATGTAAAGCATGTATATATCTAACTAAAAGTTTGTTTGGTATTTAGAATATATACATTATAAAATTTAAAAAATAAGTTGGTTTTGTGTGTGGTTGGGGAGGAGGTGAGCTATATCTCTGTCTTCTCCTGTTGTTAAAGTTACCTTGGTCCGTTTCTGATTGTAGAGGTTAATTGCACTCTGAGTGTTTCAGAAGAAAAACCCCACAAACTTTTGTGTGATTATTTTTCTTTAAAAAAATCTTTTATCTTTTTAATCCGCAGAGTTGCCAATAACTTCTGATTAGCTAGCTACTCGTATTTCTGTCTTTGGTCTTAATTTAGTCCCAAAACAACTTGAAACGTGAAAAGGAAACAAATGCGATAAATTTCAGTCTCGTCAAAAACTTCTCAAATTTATAAAAAATCCTCCAAAATATAATAAATCTCATCACACAATGGTGGAAGAGACTGTCAGAATAAAATAATACATTCTTCATTAAAAGTAAACATGAGATAAAAGTAATTATTCGTTAAATCCGTGTGAAGTTTGTAAACAATTTAGAATATTCACGTATGAAGAACGAAGAATTGAAAAGGGAAGAAACACGATAAATTTCAAGTTGCATATTTTTTATTTCACCAACAGAAATAAGGCGCAACAAAAAGTAAAAAATCCCGTAAAATGGAGCAACATGATTTGTGACACAGAATTTAGGGAATCCCACAAGTATATTTCAATTTTTAAGTAATGAATGTACTTCTGCAATAAAAAATAAGGTTAATGGACTTGAAGTAACACCGTTTCCGTTACAGATGATGAAATGGCGTGACAGCGGTAGTTTTGTTTGAAAATAATACTGCATAGAAACCTACCTGCTTGCCACTAAACTACTTACGTATTTGAGAGAACGCTTTCTTTTTGGATACGCTTAAATATACAGTGCTAAGAATAGAGCGGGTTCGAAAAAAACTCTTTAACTCAAAAATGCGCCCTTTTGTAATTTATTTGCCTTATGTATTTTTTTGTGTGTGTTGGCTACAACACGCCCATGGTTTGCGAATGAGTATTCTTTTTTCTTTTAATAATGATTAATTGTTATTATCAATGAGACATTTTTTCTCGTATTACTTCGGTTGCGAGAGTGTTTTTTTGAGGAAGATTAATGTCTTTTTTGGAAAACTAAATTTATTTTATCATTTTCATGAAGTGCTATGCACGCATATACGCTAAGGAACTCGTAATATCCGAAACGGATTTTTTAAAGGAAACCTGGCACCTGCTCTTCCGTATTTATACTTTAAAATAAGACAGATAGAAGCAGGCTGACATTTTATTTTTGTTAATCAACTTCATTAATTACTACTTCAGTCGAACATTCCTGAAATTAAAATAAATTTCCATTGACAAAATTTTCATTCACTATCTCTCCAAGTTAGAGGAATAAATAAATCTCTTTCTTATCTTTGCCATTTTTGTTTACGAAATCATTAATACATTCAAATAAACAAAAATAATTTTCTCCGATAAAGCAACATTAAAAAATGTCTGTGGAAAGAAATCAATATTCTGCAGAAATTAGACACCTCTGGTGCTGTTTTTGACAGTATCTATTATCAGCACAATTAATCTGACTCAATATACGTGCACATTCAAAATTCGGGGTATAAATAAGGCAAAACGTATGAATAAATGATGAAGGACTTGATATTGGATTGAAATAAATTCAATGTGTCTTCGTTTTAATTACTCTAATTTATATGAATGCAAATGTATTGTAAATATCATCTAAAGATTGGCGTTTGCTGATGATAATTTGCTAGCATTTTAGCTTGCACTATATTAGATTTAACACAATTTTTTAGGTCTATGGTAGGTTTGAAATATTCTGTGGACAACTGAGAATTGACATCATGGTTTTGAAGATGACAATATCTGTTGTTGCTCAGGAAATTCTTCATTACTAAGAAAAATTCAGAAGAACGATAAAAGGTAAATTTTGTGTCTTCTGTGTGTGAGTGCTTCCCCAATGTTCACAGACATAAATATCTTTCTACAATTTCCAATTAAAATCTTCTTTATCTTTTCAAGTTCTTTTCTAATTAACTTAGTACTTGACACCATAAAAATAGATTGCAGATTTTAAAGCTGGTTTATACACCTTAATATGAATTATTTGAAAAAGATATGCATAATTTGTGACTGTAAATGATGACTTTGATAACTCAAGTAACCATTTCAATCCCTTCAGCTCGAAGTATAAACCTTCCTTACTAGACCTGGCTATACTTAGTTGAAATCACAAGTTACAAGAAATCCAGGGGCTATTTGTAACCTTCATGTTTGTTAAAGTCTTGGCCTGCCTAAGTATTGCACTATTTAAATTGTATTGTAACAAACATGGAAAGTCGCTTCCCAGCAATGTAAGTCTGATGGTTGGGAAGAGAGTTTTACAGGGATAAGTATGGGATGACTGGCAGCAGCCATGTCTGGTCTCCTGACCTTGGCGACGAAATATGGGATCTCAAAGGTGCTGGAATCTTCTCGATATCTCTATTAGGAGAGGAAATACGCTTGAATGTACTAGATGATTCCATGTGACGTCACGGCCTGCCGGGGGAAACTATATAAGGAGAGCGCTTGGATGACGGAGGAATGTTGATCGAGTGGGATCGCCTTGGAGAGCGAACGTCTTTGGAGTTCTATCCGCTGTGCGAGCTAGTAAGCTGTTAGACGCCGAGTGGCATTGAGTAGTGTTAATCCACTGAAACGACTTTGGAGTTTCGTCTGCAGTGCGAGCTAGAAAGCTGGTGAGCTGAGTGCTATTGAAAGTGCCGTTATTGTCGTTATTAGTTATTTGCTGACTGTTTGTTTTGCTAAATATCAAAGTGCTTATCTGTTATTACCTGTGAATTGTTGTCTGTTTACGTTGCTAATCTGTGCAAGAACTATTGTTTCCTGTACCTGTGCTACGTGTTTTCTTGCACATTTGTGAATAAACCTCCGTTCTCCATCTCCTGCGTGTTGGAATGTTTACACCATACACCCACAGAAAGACTTTTGTAACAGTATATTGATATTCTGTACAATGATCAATCAATCTTACAAATGTAGAACCACTTTAACCTTTTTCCTTTGATAGGAATCCCTGTTAAAAGCAAAGATCGTCATTTAGCAAACTCTCTTCAAATGATATAATATACTGTATTTCTTGTAAATATTTCATGGAAATGATTGGTGGTTCTCCTTTTTCATTTATCTTGCTATACCTCCTGCACCAAACTATGGCATTCTATGGAATTAAAGATGCAAGCACAAGAGATTTTTTTTATTATGGAATGAATTAGATTAGATAAGCTCGCTGGAAAGTTGAAGGCTATGGAGGTCGGGATATATCTCTGTTTTCACTGATTAATTTCACTATCCTACGAATTTTATGCCTGGAGACGTGGTTATTTTCAACTCTTTTCGACCATTCTTATTCGAAGTTTGGCACTGGCCTTCTCATATTCCAAGACACTATGAGGGCACACTCCGTGGCACAGTGAATTGCCGTGCAGTTCCACCACAACTGCATTGATCGCTTTCAGAGAGATGAAACCTTTTGAGGTAGGCAGGGAAAGGGCTATGTTCAGAGAAGAAGAGAACATCCTCTCTAATCCAGTTAGTGGGACAATGACTAACTGAAGGTATGATGTTATAAATTTCCCTGCCTGTATCGCCATTGTTCCAGGAAATTTGTCACTCCTCAAGCATGCTCTTCAAGAGGAGGATTCCCATTGTACAATGAATCTTAATAGAAGACGTTCCATATTGTGCAAGTATATAAAACAGTCGATGGAAGAGCATTCTCGCTAGTTTGAATATATGATCACTAGCAGATGCCGGCGACTTCATCCGCGTATTAACACATTATTGGTATTTTGTTGCTCGGGATAAAAATTCTCTGACTTCTCTATAGTTTTAATGTTAAAAATACTTTTATATAAAATATTATAATAAACAAAATCCCTTTTTTCGTCTTAAATGTTTAATTAAAATAAAAATATCAAGTGAACTTAGTGATTTTTAATTTTCTCCATGAGTTATTAATAATTTTTACAGAATGACATGAAATTTATTAAAACATTGTGGTGCTTCACTTTTATTTATATCGATAAGCACTCGTCGGAATTACAACATTCAGCACGCGCTGCAGACGGTAAAAATAAAAAGAATGTTCATGTTTTGTAACAAATTTTGTAAATTTATTATCAAATTTTGTAAATATAATTAATTTTTGAAAATGGAAAATATCTTCAAAAATTAATTAAATTTAAGAAGAATATTGCTCGGAAATGAAATTGGTATAATTGAAAAGCTCATTTTTTGAACTTTAAGATGATGGTAAAATAATTTTTGTGCAATAATATGCTCCGAAATTATTGCGAAAAACGTTAAAATTTAAGGTAATTTGTAATTAATTAAAATTCTACTTAAAATTTCTAAACATCCTTTAGTGAGCACCCACTACCCAAGAAGCAACCGCCTGCCAAATTTCGAGTTTCTAGTCCAGTGGTTTGGGAGATAATAACTCCAATACGTGCACAGTGAGGATCTGTCTCTTCTGTTTTTGAAAATTAGAATGTTTTGCTGTTTTTATAAACAAGTACAATGCTAATAGACAGCCGGATCTTCAGAGAAATTTTCAATGTAGTGGATCAAAACGAAGATTCATCATATTTTTGATCATCAATTAAATAAAGTTTTGACACTGATTTTTGATATTCATAAAAATTATAAAAAACCGAATAACATAAAATAGGTTTCTTTTCTTTGTTTTACCTGCAGGCATACAAACATAATTATTCCTGGAACTAGACTAACGAAATCGCACGTACTCTACAAATTAACTTTGTGATGCATTTCTAATGGAAATGGATTGATTCTTAGCAGATTAATTTACCTCAAATATCCCGATAAAAAAGACAAAAAGAGTACAATTTCGTGATAATAGTTAAGGAAACAGAAAGGAAATAGAATTTAAATGGCCGTACTTACAGAGATTCTAAACTGCTCAGAGGTTCGAGCGCTGCCGTTGGAACTTCAGCCAGGTTGTTGTTTTGGAGCCACCTGAAATGACAAGCCCGTAATTTATTGCCATATTATCCGGCCACAATTCATTTTAATAAATTTAATGAGAGTGATGAATTGAAGTTCCTTGTTGTTGATGTTCACGCAGCGGCAAAGCAAAGAACACATTAATAAGGTCTTAAAGACACTGAAAACTGTCATTTAAGGATGTAATTAGCTTTGATAAAGAAAAACAGAAATGCCTCCGAAGAATGCATGTTTATGAGGTATGGAATATGGAAATTTTATGTCATTCCTTATTGGAAACTATTTTCATAATAGGTTTAAATGCGTTTTAAACACATAACTGTCATGCGCTTATATATATACGTATATAGAATTATAGTATTTTTAAAACTGCAAGTTAATATTAGGTTATTCATGGATGTTAATATTTGATTTAAAAAATAAGTACAATCCATACAAATCTCAAATATTCTATGGGCTGTTACTAGAACAGACATTATAAAGCTGTACCGAAACAGCAGGTGTCATCTGATTAAATAGCAATGTAAACAAACCAGTGAAGGGGTTAATCAAAACATTTAAGGGGCATGTTGAACTCGAAGACTGATGTTGGTCTTATTACGAGTACTAGCATGAAACTTCTAATGGTATCGAATTTTTATAACAGAATTTTGTATTATTTGCCTGAAAGTAATTATGGTATTTATTTTTTGAATTTACTTTAAAAGTTATTTATCTGCTTTAAATTATTGTTTGCCTTTAATTGTAAATATTATCAATTCGCAGGTATTTTATTTTTCTTTCGTCTTGCTAATAACTTGATTTGAGGATTTTTTTTTTCAATGAAGAACTAAAGATAATTTTTACGAAGTTGTAAATGAGGCAGGGTTTAATGCCGAACTGAATGTTGGCGCGCATTTAGTGACCAACCTGATCTTCCAATAACTAGAAAAGACGGAAAAGAGGTTTCTTATTTTTCCATCAGAATCTCTTTGCGATGCCTCGAAAATTCAATACTATGTTAAAATTTCGAATCATAACGAAGCACATGATATTTCGTAAAGATACTAGAACATACTACGGTTGCTTCGGCTTGCGATACCGATACTGAAAAGCAACTAGCTGAAAGTTTTGGCTCAGTAGGTAATTGGCTTATGAATCTGTTGAAGAATTTATGGTAATA
The DNA here is from genome assembly GCA_013235015.1 of Araneus ventricosus. NCBI lineage: Eukaryota > Metazoa > Arthropoda > Arachnida > Araneae > Araneidae > Araneus > Araneus ventricosus. The sequence goes on from BGPR01000067.1 coordinate 1,394,906, forward strand.
ATTTGAATACTCTGACTTTGTCTCTTAACTTGTTATTATTTGCCTAGCGTTAGTACACAGCAATTCAGTTCTTTCTTTTGAAATTCGCCTGGTTAAGGCTTGCTTTGCTGCTTATTTTGGGGCCACGAAAATTTTCATATGAGAACACAGATCTTTAAAAATAATCAGATAATTCACAGAGATGGAATAAACGAGGACAAAAATTGAAATCAGTTCATGTTCACATGAAACGCGTCAACGCGCCCTTTCAGTTTAATTTTGAGATCCAATGCGCTTATTCAGAAGAAAAGGACCTGGCGTCACAGCACAGTGCAAGACAACTAGGGATGTCACGAATATTCGGTATTGGGTCTATTCGGCGATTTTCTCCGAATCCTAAAGAGATATTCTGTTGAATAAATTCAGGACAATATTTTTTTAAAAAATGCGCTTTTAAATAAACTTAACAAATATATAGCAGAATTTCATTTTAATGCATTTATTATAAAAAAAAACTTTCCTATTATTTACTCAGTTTTATGTTGCATAGTACTTAAGTATATTTAATAAATGCCGCACATAATATATCACAGTAAAGCCTAAAATTATGATGAAGAACAATAGTTTTCGAGTATTTTCAAGAAGTCTGTTCCATTCGGTTACATACACATTATTAGCTTCAGAAAATGAACTCTCACTATAGTACACTGTGTTTCCTGGAGCTGAAAGATATTTTCCCCCACCAATCAAGTGAACACTACATCCTAACTATTAGAACTTTTTGGTCAAATAGAATTTACTTTAAATAATTTTAATTTATCCACTGAATTTTCTTCCGAGTTTATTATTGTCATGTTCTGCAATGTTGGCTCTTTTATTTCTGTGAAGCAATCCCAAAATAAAGAGGGTGTCTCATTTTTTATAATTGGAATTAAGGTATTTAAAAATTTCAAAAATACATCAAAGTGTTAACATTTTTTAAATATACAAGTAATAAAAAAATCAATTTTATTAATCCTTAAAATTTTGAGAAATATTTTTAAAAGTGGGCATTCTGCCTGAAATTTGGCCGAATATTTGGCTAGTCGGCCAAATCACTATTCGCTACATCACTAATGATAAAGTTCAGTAGGATGTTGAATAACGTGAGCAGTTACGATTATTATATGACTGCGACATCTCATGAATGGATTCCATTGAGACCACCCTTAAAAGCCCGTTTTTTTAAAACTTGATATTAAATAAAACATGGAAAAAGTACTTTAAAAAATTCCTGTTTTGTTTTAAGTATATTTTGTGGCTAAAAACAGTTTGTTACCAACTGACAACACTGGACTTTTAATTAAAAAAATTCTTTGATAAAATTCTATAATGTCAAACACAGATGAATTTTAATAAATTATAACACGTATAAGGAATTTGCTTAAACATTGGGGAATAAAATATGGTATTCGCAAGCGTACAAACAAAGTTAAAAAGATGCAAAGGAATTTATTTTTATTTTTCTATCAGCATTCAGGCTGCCATCTATATGCTGTCAATTGATTTAATAAAAATATCAGTATCTATCCTATTGGCAACAACAAGCATTAGAGCTTCAGTCTTATTCTCAAGATTTTAGAAGACAAAATTGGGTATGTTGCTTAAAGGCAACACTGGGCATTTAAGGGTCATAAGTCCAGTGGTTTAAATTAATATTACTTCTAACTGCTATATTCTGAAAGCATTTTAATTTCTCAAAATTAATAAGAGGAACTTAAATCATAATTCGACTATAATACCAATAATAATTATAGATTAAATAGTAATGCCTATAGTATAAAAAGTAACTATTGCAAAATATAACTACGACAAAAGAAGCATACTTACAGTGAGCGTAACTTGGTGATACCAATAAATACATTTGATGAAAGATTAGAAATGTTGTTGTGCGCTAGATGTCTGAAAATATTTAAAATAAAGACTGTCTAAGATATCTTTTAAAAAATTGCATGATAAAATATAAATAAGCAGATTGATGAATAATGCAGACAATAGGGATGAAAAGTTCAGGTGAAAGGGATAGACTTAAAGAAAGGGGAGGTCATAATAATTTTATATTTTAAAAATATAAGACATAAATAGGTAAATGAAATCTTAAGTAAAGCTTTGCAACCAAAATCAAGATGTTTGTAATTTGATTCTATACTCCCCGATTTTTTATTTTCGAAAAAAAACTCCCCCACATTTGTACAAATAAGTGCAAGAAAGGAACGACAAAGAACTAATAAATTTAAATGTGAACTTAAATAATTCATTAAAAATAAATAATAAAAAAACGAGAATTAAAATTTTTGATTATAGAACTTTTTTTCTTCAAAAAAATGTAGTAATTAAATAAATTATTAATCAATAACTAAAATTTTGTATTGAAAAAAGCATATTTGGTAAATACGAATTATTACAAAGAGTAGGTTATCTGACAAGGGGAGGTCACGATAGTTAGAGATGAGACTTGGTATATTAGTAGTATCCTTTCACCCAATAGGGTGTTAGAGAGAGAGAGAGAAAGGGTGTTCACCCAATCTATACTTACACTGTAAAAAAAATCCCGTAAAATTTATGGTTTTAAACCGGCAGCTGGGTTGGTTGTGCAAAACCGTAAAAGTTACGAAGTAAATCCGTAGGCACAACGGTTTTTTACCATACAGGGACAAGTTTTTTCCGTAAAAGTTACGAAGGAAATCCGTAGTCACAACGGTTTTTTACCGTATGAGATCAAGTTTTCTCGTTAAAAATTAAATCATCGAAGTAAGTGACGTCATCGACTGAGTTGAGTTGAAACGTGCTGATGTGTATTATCGATTAGGGATATTAATTAATCAAGGCTTTATTATTAATTTCAATTAATCTAATTTTTAATTGAACTTACTTGGACGATTTCGATGCAAGATGGTGACAAAAGTTCAAACTCCTCCGAGCCGGGGATCGAAACCGCGTTCATAGAAACAAAAGGCAGTCTCTCTAACCACTAGACCACCGGAGACTTCAGAAAATGAAGTAAAAATAATCTATTTGAGTTTTAAAGTCACTATAGCTCTAGTGGCGCCACCTAGTGGTGTAAAAACCAACTATTGCCAGAACACGTGTTTTAAGGTTAGCTTTCATGAGTGACAACAGGTTACTGCAACATGTGTAAACAATAGCGGAGATGGAACCCTATTAAAAACATGAAATGAATGCAATAAAATTACATTTAAGAAAAGGGAAAGTTATCATACGGAAAGCAATACCGTCTGACGAAAAATAGAATTTGAACTGACGGTTTTAAACCGTTTATGGCTGGAGCGGAAAACGGGGAAAAACCGTTTTGTCAACAAAACAGCTTTAAACCGTCAAATATACGGAAAAAGTCCGGGAAAAAACGGATATTTTTTACAGTGTATAAAAGGCAATGTTTGCGCGTGTGAGTGCGATGTCCGGACAAATCTATTGCACTTACAGCCAAGAAATTTGGCACACAGACAGACGTAATGGTGACTGAATGCATTTCGAAGCCAGAATTTTAAAATTTAATCTATAAATTTTTTTATTTAATGTTATGTGTTGTTTTGGATCATTTTTGGCACGTTTACGGCTGTAGTATCTTTATAATGATCGTTGAAAAACAATCAATACACCATCGGATAGAACAAACAATTTTCGTTCTAATGCAATTTGTTTTGAATTTACAACATAATTTACTGAATTTTGAGAAATTTTTAAATAAAAGTAACTTTTATGGTAATTTTTGGTAAGAATTTCTTCAAATTTTCGCATGTGACGTTCTAACAACTCTATACTATCTTATTCCGTTTTTTTTAAAAATTAATTTTTCCCTGATCAGTTCAAATAGGTTTTTTTGCTAGCGAGATTTGACTTGAGTCGTAATATAATTGAACAGTTGAATCATTATAAAAATAACTTCAATGACGATAAATAATAACTGTAATTATTTTCATCGTTAAATGTCATTAATTTTTAAGAATTATTGGATGAAAATAGTTGAAAATCTTCTTTCATATTTTACAGTACTGGTTTTGACATGGAAATAGGGGAGAGCTTCTATTAATCTATTGAATATATTGATGTTTGTTTCCCAACAGATCTTCTAAAGAAACGTTGCTCTTGCGAACAATAGTCATTTATTAATTATGCAAATGTCAAAATATTTTTTTCTAATATTTTTAAGATAATTATCATTCGGGATCTTGTATGCAATTAAAAGTTATTGAATTTACAAAAAAAGCTTCTCAAATTTATTAATGAAAAAAAACCTACAGGATACTTTTTCTTGATGAGGTTAATTATAGCTATTATTTATCACTATTAAAGTTGTATTTATAATTATTTAACAGTTTGAAAATTAAATTTTAACTATAACTCAAGTATCATATAAATGAACAGTTATTTTATGCTACAAATAATTAATATTTTAATTAAAAATATTTGTAAATTGTTATATTTGTAAATTGTTAATGTAATTCGAAATTAGTTATTTCAAAAATCATTTTGAAAAATTAAAAAAAAAAAATAAGAAACGCACGCGGTATCGAACTCTAAATGGTAGACTTGACCGCTGAACGAAAGCAGTAACTTACTGATATATAGGCTGTGCCGAAAGTTTGAAGGCTTTTTCTCGGTATTCGCCGGCTCTTGCATTTTCATGTACAGGGTGGTTATAAGTTATTGGACTCATTTCAAAAAATTAATAAAAAAACCCTTATAATGTAGCAGATTCGTTTTTTCATTTAGATGAGAGAGTAGCTCAAAAAGTTTTTTTTCAGACAGGTAATTCGCCGTTACTGCGCACCAAATCTGCGCAATCCAACGCAAGTGTCAAAATGGCTACCATGCAACAGAGGGCACGTCTCTGGTTCCACGAAAGCAAATCAATTGTAACACTTCAAAGATGTTTCACCCTATAGTATCGAAATGATCAGTCTCCAAGTAAGAACTTCATCAAGCGTTGTTATGAGAAATTAAAGGGAACAGGAAATGTACATCAGTGAGGGAGACTTTCACTCCTTAATTGCTCGTACCAAAGTTTAATGGATTTCTTACTTGGAGATTGACAATTTCGATACTCTAACCGAATAATTCTCTGAACCGTTACAACCGTAACCGTTACTTTCGTGGAACCAGAGACGTGCCTTCTGCTGCACTGTAGCCATTTTGACCCTTTGGTTGGGGATCTTCCGCTGCAGCAGATATAAAGAGCTGTAACGACATGTTACCTATCTGAAAAAACTTTTTGAGCTATTCTCTAGTTTAAAAATAAACGAAGTTGCAACATTATAGGTTTTTTTTTTATTAATTAATTTTTGAAATGGATCCAATAATTTATGACCGTATATTAATGGGAAGAAAATGGTACTTAACTTTTTAAATTTTTTTATTTCTTTAAGTTTATAAAAAAGATAAATATTTTTGGTACAATAAACAAATGGTATACTTACAGTTCCAGTAAACTGGTTAAATTGAAGAAAGCTGAATCTTCGAGTTTTGTAATGTTATTATCATTCAGGTACCTGTAATAAAATAACAAACTCGTTATAAAAAGATTCTATTTCTTATTAAAACATCTAATTAATAATAATAAAAAATAGAAAAATCTTTACACATTATTTATTCATCGTTGTGAAGTTTGAAAAGAGGAATATTAAAATAATATTTTTAGCATACTGAAGGCAAAAACACAAATTTAAGAATAATGTAAGAAAACGTGTTTGTTCACGAAAGACAGTAAGAATAAAATGCATTTACTTTCCACGCTCGAATTAATTCCTTTTGGTTGGAGATTTTTATTAAAGTTTAGATGCTGTTGCAAAATAGGAGCGCATTTAAAATTCTAATGAGAACTTCCCATTCTATTCGCTAGCTAAGAACGAGCCCTGTTTGGTTTTAAGCAGTAAAATCGATCAATGATCAAATAAATGCCGTTTGTAAATTTCATCTTAGATAAAAATTCAGGTACAGAGTAAATGCTTTACAATTTTAAATTAATTTTTGAAATTTCACATTTGAATTTAGTTTAGTTAACGTTTCTTTTTGAAAGTACATGAAGATTATTTTGAGATAGATCTCCTAATTTTGAATTATGGTCAGATAATGAGGATGACACATGATACTTCAACCCTTCTGCAATTTCCACACCCCACCAATTATGAAATGTATACCGTAGGAATTTGACGCTTTCATGTCTTTTTTTTTCTACTGTGGCTAGGGACATTTAAATTCTAACAGCGAGGATAAAAATGTGAATTCTCCCAGAACCACTTGAAGGTTCATGAATTTGTACAGCAGAGTTCTGCTAATCCGGAATAGATGGGACCGGAACCTGTCCGGGTCACCGAAAGTCCGGATTGAACAGAATTTTCCCTAAAATGTAAGAAATAAAATTTTTAGATGGAGAAAACTATAAAAATCGTTTTTTTCATAAATACATACAACTTTTCTTACAGTTTAATTTTAGCTTTAATACTACTGTATGCGTAATGTGACCATACGTTTTTTGGTAGCCTTTCCCGTTGTCTCCAAGCACTGCTTCGGGACGCCCGAATGCCCCGTTTTCAGAAAGGGAGCAACCGACAATAACAATTTGAAGCAAGAAGGCGCCAAAAATAAAAATAATCCGACGGTAATGTCTAGTAACCCGGGGATGACGGAGCATGCGCTATGCATATCACACATATGTACGTAAGTTGGTCAGAAGCATCCCATCTCGCCTTAGTTCTAACTTCATTACACCGCATGAAGTGACAGAATGAAGCACTGGGATATATTTAAACCGAAAGTCGTTGGACGGAACAGTTCAAACACTTTCACGGCAATAATTTAAATCTTATGAACTTTCGTATAATTATTGAATATATTCTATGTCTGCTCGGCACTAATGTACATGTAGAAAGGGTCTTTTTCATGAATAAGTTGTGGAGGAGCCAGAAAACACAGTTGGAAGTCGCAGTTTATGAAGCAAAGTTAATTACCGAAGTAAATTTTATGTAATTCTGCCAAGAATATTTCATTCTTTTTTTTAAATCAACACCAAATATACTGAAGCAAAAATTTGTTTTTCAGAAAAATGCAGGATCTCATGAATTATTTATTTTCACGTCTTTTCATTAATAAATAAAAACTGAAGAAATATGTGTTTTCTTGAATTCACTTCACAAAATATTACTTAAATTTTTTTAAAAATGTCCCGTTTTTTGGGAGAAAATAAATGGTCACTTTATCTATACGTAAGTTTTTAACCTACGAACTGGAGAGGGATTAACAAAACATAATATCCCGTCAAAAAAACCCGTCCGGATTAACTGGATGTCCGGAAGAGCGGGATCCGGATTAACAGGGCTCTACTGGAATATTGTACATAATGTGCCTAAAGTAGTACAGCATTATAAACTAGCTCACTTCCTTAGCAAAAGGATAGTTCACACTGTCGCATTGAAGATTCAAGAATTATATGCGGATTATTCAGATAATTTATCGTTTGTTTTTATTATATTGCTATCTTCGATAACTTTTTTCGTGTAGCTTCTACATGGCGATGAAAACTAGCCAACAATCACATGTTCTTTGAAAGAGGTCTACAGGTGTATTACATTTTAGTTTTAATTGCAAGGTAGACAAGATTTAGATCCCACCCAAACCGAAGCCACACCGGAAGTAGATGAGCTACCATGAAGCAACCCATCTAGCAAGAAGGGCCCATAGGAAATTACAGACTTCCAAAAGGGCAAAACCGAGGACCAGCAGCTGGCTCTTTCATATCAAGGTCCTTGGAGTGACAAACATACAAATGTCACTTACAGTAAAACTAAAGACCTACTCTGACCCAACCAATGGTCAAAGGGTCATCAACCCCACAGGCTTCCTCTAAAAGAGAATTTAGACAAAACAAACCAAAAAAATAACGTATGAAATATAAAAAGAAAATGGACAATAGATTAACAAAAACAAATTAAGTAAATAAATAAGAACAGAACGAAAGCAAATAAAAAATAAATAAAGTAAAAAGAAATTTTAAAAAATAAATAAAAAAGTAAGTACAAAAGTAAGAAGTAAATGTCAAAGAAAATGTTTTTTAGGTATTGTAGGTTAGGTTAAGGTATCTAGTTCCTTTTTCAAGGTTTTCTCCACAATCTGAATGACAGAGTTTCTAAAAAAATGCATACAGTAAAACTAAAGATCTACTCTGACCTAACCAATGGCCAAAGGGTCATCAACCCCATAGGCTTCCTCTGAAAGAGAATTTAGACACAACAAACCAATAGAATAACTTATGAAATGTAAGAAGAAAACGGAAAATAGATTAACAAAATTAAATTAAGTAAATAAATAAGAACAGAACGAAAGTAAATAAAAAATAAATAAAGTAAAAAGAAATTAAAAAATAAATAAGTAAGTAGGAAAGTAAAAAGTATATGTCAAAGAAAATGTTTTTTAGGTATCCAGGTTAGGTTAAGGTATCTAGTTCCTTTGTCAAGATTTTCTCCATAATCTAAAAGACAGAGTTTCTGATAAGTTGCAATTTCAGAAAAGTTTTCAGTTCCATATCCGTCCAGCCAGGAGGCCACAATTTACGTTGGCTTTTCCAAAGCTCACACTCTTCGACAGCATGCAGAATCGTACCTTCTGCTTTCCCACAGAAACACTTATCACCTTTATCAAAAAATCTAGCCTGATGTGTAATTGCAAGGGTAGATAAAATCGCATTACGTTTTAACCAGATCTCTAACACCAATCCTTCCACTTACACCACAAGTGAGCTAGACACAGAAACTTGACGCAATTAAAAACCGCCACGAAGCGATCGTTTGAAACATGTGCATACATAATAACTCTTTGAAATTCTTTTGCGTCAGAAGAGCTATTACGTCGACGATCGCGTCGCAAATAGGATCATCCACCTAGTTTTCGGCAAGTTCCATTCAAGGCGGCTAAGTGGCCCGAGCGACGGGATGCCAGTGACAGGAATTTCTCACTCCTTTGTTGGCCGATGCCTCTCGCCCGTGATTCATTCGAATCGTCTCAGAGAGGGTGCATTAACGAAAAGTGGAACGAAGACCAAAGAAAGATGATGTCATTTGCTCTTCAAAGCTCTTTCGGAAATCGATGAGTTCACATCCTCGAAATTAATAATGGTGGGGGCTGTCTCAAGGCCGGATTACTAAATATGCAATGTAGGCAACTGCCTATGGGCCCCTCAACTTTCGGGGCCCCCTAGATTATTATTATTTTAAGGGCTTTCATTTCATTTATAAGAGCTGTGGACTTACCGAAATTAAAATGAAATATCATTTACATTTGAGAACGTTAATCTTGGGGTATTTTTCATGTTTTCAAATTCGTTAGCAGATCGATGTGTCACAAGTCAAGTCTTGACAAATTTTGTATTTGAAATTGCGCTTAAAAAGTTTTGTAATTTTTTTAATCACTTTATTTTAAATTACTTTTAAATTTTAATCTTTTATACTCGAAATACTGAAACCAATTTTTTTGAGGATGACGCGCGCTAAAAAATAACGTTTTGTTATTGCAGTTTGTCATAATATTTGTTACTGAAAAATTACTTATATATAAATTAAATTAAAATCAATAAAAATATCTGGTCTAGGAAGTTGGGGTGGGTCCAAAAACTTACATTTCCTACAGACCCCTACAAGGGTTAATCTGGCCCTGGGAGGTCTGTTGTGTGGGGCAGCTAACAATAAGGTTGTGTACAGAAGTTTTGTTTCCAAGGGTAGATATAAATTAGATACTAGTTTTTAATTGAGTGATGTATGTGAACATAAAAGTGAAAGAAAAAAAGAACATTAAAAACTGTATTTGAATAAAAGTGTTTTTATTGACTTGAGAACAATTGATTTCACAAATTAGAGTACAGGAAACTTTTGAAGCGTAAGCGCTAAACCTTTTCGTTTCTATTGATAACTCGGATATAGTCAAACTAGAATTAGATCAGATGAAGTCTTCTAATCGATGATTGACGTCAAACCATACGACTGGATAATCTAATCAAACTCTAATTACCCATGTATTCAAGGTTCAATTCGAATGAAACAAGTCCGTAATTATTTCAAGTAGTAGACATTTTTGGCAAATAACGCTAAATAAGTGTCAGATAACATCAGATTCTGATTAATTTTGATAATCTGATCAGGTTTGGATTTGTATGAGTAATTGATGCTTTACTCTATAAAGTCAGAATAGACAGATAATGTCAAAGTCAATCAATCCTGATGACTGATAAAAAACCAATCGCTTGATGGAGGGTCCATCAGGATAAAGCTTATTTTTAATAATTGGAAATTTCAGTGACGACACGTATCAGTATTCATATCGACTCGATGTATTGGTTTCGACTAATTGATAGATATTTTCAATAATCGACGCATAATACCAATGAAATAAAGGATAGAAGTGCTTTATACTAGATGCAGAGGAAATTTGCTCTTTCCTTAAAAGCGTTACAAATGCCGTATCATAGACTATTTAACTTTGTCTACCAAAGGCGAATGTTTCAGTAAGATTAATCTACAAAAGTTACAAGGTGTGAGACCAATGCATTAATTTGATTGGATATGATAGCTATTCTTTGAAGATGAAATGTACGATACGCATTCTTCTTTCCTGGAGTAAACAAATATCCCCGATTATATAGTCGGACAGTCTCGGATTTTAATTTTTTCGTCTCGGATTTTTCTGGATTTTGAATAAAATGGCCCTAATTGAACTCTTTTATGCCTTTAAATAAATAATTCGTATTAAAAGTTAATAGGATTAGTTTGATTTAGATTTAAAAATTTTAACTCCAGAAGAATTCTTCCTCCCATTTTTTTTCTAAGTACAGAAATATAGTCACCCTAATTTAGTGAATAATCCCAGTTCCATATCATAATTGTTTTGAATATGATTAAATTCTGACTCAAGGCTTGCATTATCATTAGTATGAACGTTAAAGTGATCACAGGACCCGAATTAGCCGGAACAATCCTGGTTTATTGTTTCAGATTTACATCTCTCTTCCCTCAATAACTAGAGCATCCTGCATAGAAGTTCAGAAAATCTGTTCACTCTACTCTTTCTTCACATTTTATTGGCTTGCGAAAAGGAAGGGGGTGCAGGCATACCCCCCCGAAAGATATAGAGAGATGGCTCTAGTACTAGTCACGCTTATCGTCCATTTTTATTATTCTGGTGACTTAAAAATCAATCGGATGCGATTTCGATGGCACTTACTGAACTTTCAGGCGCCATTAATTCCAACGACATTGTCTACAAAATTTATTGCCTCCTTGGTACCAAGATGGCGGCAGAAGCTCTCTTATTGTGAAAAAACTATGAAAGGGGAAAGAAATACAAGAACTAGTAATAATAAGAAAAGTTGTGAAGTAGTACTCAAAACGCCGCGGCCGCAAATGCAATCCAACATAAGTGTGTCGTTTTCAAACGCTGCTGCATGTCCACAATGGCCAAGACAAATGACCCTGCTCCACAGAAAACTGAATCATAAATCTTCTAACTACTTAATTTCTTCATCTTTTTCCCTCCGTTTTCCTCACCTAACATCCTTACTACTCGCTGCCCAGCAAACTGCGTGGCGAGTTGTTGAGGAAGGATTTTAACCTCTGTCCTATAATCGATTAAGCAGCGTTTATTTCGCCTTTTTTCTTGTTGTGCAGGACATGAAAAGTTTTTGAAAGATATCGATCATTAAAAAAGAGCATTAGGAATTAAATTGCTTGTCATCTCTTTAATAGGACAGTTAGGATTCAACGCGTTATTGTGTCACACTTGCCATGAACGTTATGTTTGTCAACAACTTCTCCAGTCTTCCATTAAATTTGTCAAAAACTATTTCAAAACAACTTGGATATTAAATGATACTTTATAACAAACAATAAAGTAATATCAACATAACAACATAAACTCGCATTTCACGGGAAACAACATAAACTCGCATTTCACGGGAAACAACATAAACTCGCATTTAACGGGATTTCCAGAAAAGGACTGACGATATTTAAAACAAAGAAGGTAACCAAACGATGAAAGTTTCTAAATTATTCTTATAGGGGATTAATGACTCAGATCATGAATTTTTGATAGTCACTCAGACCATCTGAATGTCCAGATCCTATATGATCTGCGTAAAACCCCCATTACCCCCATGCACAAACCCCTCTCTGACGAGGTACATCCTGTCATCAGCAAGGGGGGCGCTAAACAGTCGACATCATCATTTCTATAACCCCAGGAGTACTGTTTCGGGCAATTTCTCGTCCACATACTTGCGATGTCCTCCCCTCTCTCTCTTTATTGATCAGGATAAAAATGCTTTCCCGTCTAATAGTTTTAATGTAAAAAAAATTCTTCTATATAAAATATTATAATTAACTATATTTTTCAAGGGATCTATAATCCTTTAATCACGACAATTTATACATCCATAATTGTAGATTTAGTTAACTTAATAGATTAATTTAGAATTTCTAACTTTATTGTCCGGGCTAAGAGGATTTTGAGAACCAGAATTTGCAAAAAAAAAAAAAAAAAAAACTGAAATCATTCCAGTTAATCAGTATACATAGATTAAATACAAACAAATTATGCAAACAAAAGTATTCGTGAAAGAACAGATAAGAAAGAAGAAATTCTAGCACTGAAGAACAATAAAAGCATTGTTAGAAATTGAGACTGAAAACATTTTCAAAAATTAATTAAAATTAAACAGAATGTTGCATGGAAATGAAATTGGATGAATGAAAAGCTAATGTTTTGAACTTTAAGAAAACGTTAAAATGGATTTTGTGCAATGATATGCTCCGAAGTTATTGCGAAAAAACGTTAAAATTGAAGGTAATTTTTAATTAATTAATGTTCTAATTTAAATTTCAAAAAATCCTATTTTAGTGAGCACCTACTACCCAAGAAGCAACCACCTGCCAAATTTGAAGTTTCTAATCCCAGGGGTTTGGGAGATTCGGAGACTCTTATATATATATATATATATAAATGATGCGTGGTGTCAAAAGAATAATGAGGTTTCCTCTTTTTTGGAAGAATATCTTAACTACCGCGTCATTACGTCCGACTACTAGCATGCCACCCACAAGGGTATGGTTTAGCCGCCATAAACACCGAATCTAAATCAGTACAATTCTTTTTTAAAGAGACGTTTGAAGGATGCGGTGTATTGACATAATTCGAAGACGCTGGAAATGGAGCAAATCATTGTTCAAGACTGTGCAGCTATTCCATTGGCGACGTTGCAGTACTTCTCTGCTTATTTTGTACTTCACCTACCACATGCCATTGCTGGTGAATATTTCGAGAACATTTTCGAGTGATTCCCCGTAATTTCCCCTTTTTTTTGAAGTCGGAGTGCCACCTACCACTGACATTTCGATTTAACATAAAAAAGTGTACTAACAAAAATTCCTAGCTTCACTTCTTTATCTTCAATACGTATAAAACGAAGCAAGTAAAGCAAGTGTTTTATGCATCAGAAATATATATATATTTTTTCTGAAATCTTATTTACATAAGGTGTGCCCAAATGAAAAGGATGCTTTTGCCGTAACGCCGTTGTATCTAATCACAGTGAGTTAATGTGTTTGCGTTATCATAGTTCTCCACGTCCAATTAAAGAATACCTTGACGTGAAGGCTAGAAAAGTGATTCCCATGTTATTTTTCGATGAAGAAGAACTTTTGTTGAAATCTGGTTGCCATGGGGCGAAACAGATAGCGCTGAACTGTACAGCAACATGTTGTTGCTGTTTAACCCTTTGCGGACAGGTAAGGTGTATATGGCGCACCAGTGCATATTTACCATAAGTTGAATAAAAATTATCGAAGGTAGAAAGCTCGCTACCCATCTAACCTCGTATTAACATTCTTCCTACTTGCTCCGATAGTTTCCACTGACAGTAAATCAGTCAGTTCGATCTGACGGGCTTGAAAGTGCACGAAACTCATGACATAACCCAACCTGACAATCAGGAAATGGCGGAAAATTATTCCTATAGAGTAATATTCAGCTGTTTTGGAAGAAGTAATCAAGAATATACTGGCTGAGGACAAATCTGATACATTATATTTTGATGAAGAAGTGACTGAGTACAGCGACCAAGGAACTAATTCTGAGAGTGACGCGGAGGACAATCCAGTTAACGAAGAATTATAGCGACTCAAACTCGAACAAATATGTTTGTGTCATCCATCCATTTAACCTCTTATCTTATTATAGCATAAAAAACAAAGCCGCGAATAACTAAATAAGCGTAGAGTTGGAAAAAACGGCTTGTCGCATATAGTGCGCCAAGCTGATCCAAGTGCTCTAAAAAGTCACCTGTCCGCAAAAGGGTTAAGAAGACAGTAGGCCTGCTTACAGAATTTCGATGGGAAGTCCTCAAACATCATCCGTAGAGCTCCAATATCTCCCCATGTGATTTTCATATCACCGGATCCTAAAATATCACTAAATGGACAACGGTTGACCCGTGACAAAAAATGTGCAAGAAACGTGGAAAATTGAATCCGTCAGCAACACAGGAGTTTCTGTACTGAAGCCACCCATTTCCTTCGTAAGTGCTGCGACCAGTGTATCAATGACAATGGCGATTCAGTGTTGGCGCCATGTTACACGTCAACTGTAACTAAAATATTGGGTAGTTAAAACATTTTTTTTACATATAATAGTAGTCTCCTTTTATCCCCGAAGATATTCCGTATCATACGTTATACTTTTGCTAGCACTCATTTGAATTCATTACACGCAACCCAAATTACCTAACAACACAACAAAAACAATTTTTATAAAACCGTTTTCATCAAATATCAATTATTTATTTAGTTTTTATTGATATAATTTAATATTTTTATTTGAGTTAATTTTAAATTTCAAATAAGAACAATACTTTTTAACGTTCACTAGCACGGTTTTTCTGAAAGTGACCAATAAATATTTCATTAATCATTTGCATTCGACGTTGCAATTGTTTTTGATTTTTCAGGTGCATTACCATGGCAATACGATCGATTTTTATCAGAGTTTTGCATGTCATTCTCATTTATTTGACTCATTTAAATAAGGTATGTTTTCTACATTTAAAAAAATCAATAGTTGAGATAGCCCCAGAAACAGCTATCTCAGAGACAACAAAACATAGAAGGAAAACACAGAAACGCGTTTTGACCAATTAATCGAATCTCACCGATTCGTTGAGAGTCAATATTTCAGTGACCCCTTTGATTTCAAGAGGCAACAGCAGTTGCGAGTGTTAAGGCAGCTGGGCATGTACAGGTGTGACTGATATTTCTTTACTTAACCACCGCGAACTCTTGTGTCTTAAGGCCCACGCGCTCATTGTTTAGACATCCAGATTTATGATCTTGCATTTGTTAGCTTTCATGTTTGCACAGGCAGCGACCATTAATCTTTGTAAAGAGTCAATGCAGAAAAATTAACGAATGACTTAACCTTTTTATATTTTTTTTCTTCTTTCGGAAGAAATATTCCATGTGCTAAGCGTTTTAAATGATGGTAGAGATTAATAATTGATATTTAGTTCTACAATTTTATGCAGAAATGCTCATTTCTGTGCTTCATCAAAAATCTAAAATGTATGTTTATGTGCAAAAATCTATCTGTGCGTGTTTAAACAATTTTGTTTAACTTTTTTCTTGCTGTTCTATAAAGATGGAACTTTATTAATCAATTTTTCACTGACTTTCTGAAATGCTAGAGGTTTTAAATTCCGCTCACCTGCGTATTTTCGATTACAGCACACTATTTTCAGAACATAATTACCAATTAATCTTTAATGAAATTAAATTTTGATTCCATATTAGTGGCACCACCTGGTGGCGAGATTGAGAAACAATAGATGTCAATATTAAAAAGTAGAAAGTAATTAAAATAAATTGGATTTCTGTTGTTTAGTACACTAATAAAAGACTGACTATTTAAAGCTTTTTAAACAGCCTGTTAAAAATTATTATTCTTTTAAACTGAAAAACAGTTTTAAAAATTAAAAAACCACTGTTTTTTTAAAATTTTTCCTTAGAGGCAGTACAAATGGTGTACCAGCAGAATTTCTATCTTTGTTTAGGGATTGGTACAATTGTCATACCCGAAAACAATCAGTATTTTACTCCCATTGTTGAACTAATTTTCCTCTGCTCTAATTACATGAATGATTGCTTTACTCCCAAGCGCTATTCAGACAATGCATGTATGATGGGTAGATAAGCAACTATTACTCTTAAAAATCCTCGTTATAAGAGGAAATTTGAGTCTCCTTCTACCCCGTAAGGTAAAGATTAGGCAAAGAAAACAACAAAATCTTGAATTTTATTTTTATTTGTTTATTTAGTTTAGAATAGTTACATTAATGCCCTGTTTTGGAGCCACACGAGGGCTATTTTGAAACGAACTCCGTAATGTTGCCTGAAATGTCTTCAACCATGGTCAGATGAAACAAACAAACCCGGGGAGCACTTACCCTCGCTACGCCACTGTCTCAAACGTGCGATCCAGGGGTTGTTGATGCCCCTGGCGCCACAATTAGAGGGTGCTATGGAGTCCAAACATTACTGAGTTTGTAGTATTTTAAAGCCAAATATGATGAGAGAGCTTGAAAATAAGCCATGCTCCGGGCTTCATTTACGCTTGCTAGGCCGTTAATAACGACTGCGGTAAATAAAATGATGTTATGATCCCAGCGCCACTGACCCTCGCAACGACACTGGTCATGTTGACAAAACATTAATGCGTTTATGTCACCTTTTAAAGTCAAATACGGTGAGGGGCGAAAAATACCATACCCCGGGCGCCGTTTAAACATGCTTGGTTACTGATGATGACGGGGGAGGCGAAAAAATCATATTATGACTCTGGAGCCATTCACCCTCGCTACACCACTGCACGACCCTCCAGTTGCAAAATCTGATATACCAGATTAACGACCTGTTCTGAAGCTACATGAGAGTCACTGGTTATAGAATGAGTGGTTATGGGACGTGATCAGAAGGCGAGAAGGACACCTAAACCGGTATTGCATTTTCCACAGTTCTAAACCTCTTGAAGATTATGGCATTTTATATCCGACAATAAATTTAAAGTGTTAGAAAATCGCATATACGGAGCATTTTCGGCGCATCAAAAGTTTTAAATTAATATCATTAAAATTTTTCGTTTTTTCAGCCACGGCAAAAATAGTACCTCTTGTACGGAAAACAGTGTATGAAATCATCTGTCACAGTATCTGACAAAATAAATGAGACTGACAGATTTGTCATAATTTCATTAAGCCAACTGGATGACAGAAACATTAATTTTTATTTAACATATTGAAACTTAATAATATTGAATAAAACCAAAGTTCAAAAAGTTATTGAAGATAGACAGATAACATCAAATTCTAATTTATTTTGATAATATGATCAGACTTTAATTAATGCGAATAGCTGAAGCTTCAGCCGATGAAATCAGATAATCGACAGATGTCAAAATCAATCAATCCAGGTGACTGATAAATAATCAAACAGATGATTGAGCTGATATTCGGATAAAGCCAATCTCTAGATAGTCCGAATAATTGCAACTTTCGACGAATAACTTCGATTAACCGATGGATAATTTCAAATTCTACTTGAAATATATTCGACAGAATTCAAACTCAAAAAGTAAGAGAAAAGCATATATTTTGTAAATCATTTTTGAAATGGTGATACGCGCTTCTAAGTATCAAGAAAGGACATCTAAATATGAGCACTGCGAACTGTTAAGTATTATAAAAACCACAAAATATGATTCAAAAGAAGTTTAAATCTACTTTTTAATTTTCCAGTTCCGCATACTAATACGACTTTCGTGAAACAACTACCATAAAAAGTTATTCCAATCGCAGATACATCTTTATTCCTCCATGGCCACTTAACAACTATGAAATTCATATTTTCCCTCTAAACTTACCGAATCTATTATTTAAGTCTACAACTCTGAATATTGAAACTTTCGCGAACGACTAGCATAAAAAGTTGTCCCAATCACACACACATACATCTTTTTCTCCTCCGTGGCCACTTAACCACTGTCAAATTCATATTTTTCACTCGGTCTCTTCCTCTAATTAGTAAATATCTTTCCGCCAAAGACATTAACCGAGCAGCCCAATAGATCCTGTTACATGTCCACCAGACATCTCTGCTTCCCATCAGTCTATATCTCCACCTAGCGTTGATGAAGTAAAGCACTTAGAGGCCTGACGTCTTCTTCCGTCAATTAATAAGGGTAATTGGATCCCCCCAGGTTGATGAAAAAGCGTCACGGTCTCCTTACTGAGGACGGCAAGCGCTAGAAGTCAGACCGAAAACCATCCATCAAAGCGACATCGAACTCTTCTTACTGGATCGGCCGCGTATCTCGCCTGTCGCTTATAACGTCGCTGCTCGATGATGAGCAGCTTATTATTTATTTATTCTTGCCTATCCGCATTCTTGGGATTTATGGTTCTATTGTTTCGATGGAGGGGAGAGCTCGTGTTGGGGGTGGGTAATGGATAAACAGAACAGAATAGGGTCTTTGTCCAAAATCTTTATCGTATATTATAAGCGGTTGGTTTTCGTGGTAAGATCTTATTAATTTGGGGAAATCTTAGGAGGAAAATCAACTCGAGACTTTTGCCACATGAACGTTCCCTATTACCTAAGACAGTTTAGTTAATATTAAGGTTTTTAACTTTGCATTTTAACAGCGCTTTTGCATTTCGATGATTTATATGTTGATGTTCCCCCTTTTAATAAGTATTTGGACTTAAGAAATTTCACACCCTTATAACTTATGTAAATTTATCTATTCATGAAAGTGATATTAAATTTTTGCATTAACCGAATGTATAATTTCTTATTTTAATTAATGTAATTAGCTTTTTCCATTTTTTATCCCTTTTTTTAAAGTATGTTTCATTCCCTCCCGTTAATTATTTCAAAAGTTATTTTGAGGGAATGCTAATATGATAGAGTGGCGTCCTGTTTTGAAGTTACGCGAGAGTTATTTCGCAACGGACCTCATCATTTTAAACATGTAACAAGCTGATACCTGAGCCGCTACTATAATCTCTAAACTTTCACTCCTCACCAGTGTGAGGATATTTGCCATACGATGGCTTGTTTTATGCATCAGATCCACACACAAGGCGGAATCGTATCACGAACCAGCGATTCCCCCCAGTTCCGAAATCAAAATTTTACCGCTGGATCACCACGGCTCCTTTGCAATTCCAAGATTTGAAGTTGTAAATGTAGTTGATCTTGATGTAAAAGCGTATTGATATCATTTTTGATGATGGCAAGCACTAAACGTTACATCAAAGACCACCCATCAAAGAGACATAGAAGTATTCTCATTGTAACCATTTATTTCGTCTAGTATTTGTAAAGGCGCTGCCGAATGAGGATGAAGACCTAATTATTTATTCTTTCCATCTGTATACTATGGTTCTAATAATTCAGCAAATGAAGATCATGAAATGTGTTAAACCAGACGTTCCCAACTTGTGGTACACGAAACTATGGGGTACGGAAAGGACCAGTAGGAGGGGATACGCGGAAGCAATGTTGGTAATGGCGGAAAAAAGAAAACACAGGAGATTAAAATAAAATGAGTTATAGAATTTCGTTTCCCCAAGTCGTGTGAAAAGTGAAAATTGTGTAAGTCCGAACGCCTACTGCGTAGCCAGGGCAAGATTACTAAAGAGGCAATGTAGGCAACTATCTATGGTCCCCGCAACTTTCGGGGCCCCAGAGATTATTATTATTTTAAGGGCTTTCATTTCATTTATAAGAGCTGTGGACTTACCGAAATTAAAATGAGATATCGTTTACATTTCAGAACGTTAATCTTGGGGTATTTTTCATGTTTTCAAATTCGTTAGCAGATCAATGTGTCACAAGTCAAAAGTCCTGACAAATTTTGTATTAGAAACTGTGTTTAAAAAGTTTTCTAATTTTTTAACCATTTTATTTTAAAGTACTTTTAAATTTTAATCTTTTATACTCGAGATGCTAAAACAATTTTTTTGAGGATGGCGCGCAGAAAAAAAAAAATGGTTACTGAAGTTTGTCATAATATTTGTTACTGAAAAATTACTTATATAGAAGTTAAGTTAAAATCAATAAAAAATATCTGGTCTTGGAAGTTGGGGTGAGGGGCCCCGAAACTTACTTTGCCGATAGGCCCCTGCAGGGGTTAATCCGGCCCTGCGGGTAGCAGTGAAAGAAGGCACTGAGAACTCGATGTTAAAGCAATAAAATATTTTAATACCCACGTACACGGAACCCTGTAGGAAGAACGTACTCGTCTTATGCGCAAATATAGTAAGTTTGACGCAGCTCCAGGTATGAGATTATATCTTCTTCTTAACCTAATTTTATAAAACTGATAACATTGAAATTTTCTTTCACTTGGATATTTTATTATTACGAAGTACAATTGTCAGCTATTCCTGTAAGTTAATGCGAAATTATTTCAATACCGGCTTCTTTTGTTTTGCCGTTTAACTAATACTAAGAGTTGTGTTCGAAAAGTAAAGATGCAATGCCGCATACTCGTTCAAAAACATTTTAATTATTACAACGTCCATTACAAATTGCGTATTGGTAAAAACCTTAATTTTCGACAAACTTGCCGCCATTGTCTAAGCATTTGTTAAGTCTGGGTAGAAGCTTTTGTATCCTACAGTCATAAAAGACTACCGCCTGCTGTCGAAACCACATTTCAACTTCATTTTTGATCTCATCATCATCCTGGAATTTTGCCCTGCAAGATGTCTCTTCAGGTAAAGGAATAAGTGGAAGTCGCTAGGTGCAAGATCCGGGATGTAACAATGTGATTAAGAAACTCATCATCTATTTCTGCATAGCGTGTGAGGAAGTCGAGTGCGAAGCCCATCCTTTTCTTCTTGCGTTCTTCAGTTAACATTTTTGGAACCCAGCGTGCACACAATTTGTGGTAGCCTAAAGTGACAGTAACACATTCATGAAGAGTTGTCATAGACACTTCCAGTATGACTTTATACAATTCTTTCAATGTGAGACGCCTATTTGATTGAATTGCTTCCTCAGTTCTTCGCAGAAGGGCATCAGAGATCACAGATGGCCTACCAGTTCTGTGTTCTTCAAGAATGTCGGTTCCACCTTCAGAGAAAGCACGACACAACTTCGCAACGCTTTGTCTATTCATAATGTTACCATACACGGAAACAATTTGACGGTGAATATCCGCTGGACACTCACCTTTTGAATGAAGAAAACGTATCATGGAACGTACCTCATATTTGGTGGGATTTTGAATTGACGCAGCCATTATAAACATGTGCTATTCCAACCAGACTCGGCGTTGAAATAACGAATGACCGCGAGGGAAAAGCGGAAGTTTAAAGTTACAATCCATGTTTCCAAGGCGCTCACAAAAACTTTTCGTTTCATCTTCTACGCGTTGTATCTTTGCTTTTCGAACACGCCTCGTATTATAAACATTGAATAAAATGTAAAATTCAAGAATAAGTCCTGCAAATGTTAATAAGTTAATTCAAGGCGGTTATCTCTTTAGTTCCAAAGACCTTAAAAATTAACAAAATATTTAATGGGATGACAGAATTTCCGAAATACCATCCCCATTGCCGCAATTGAGCGCATCGATGACAGTAGGAGGTATGCCAAGTTTAGTTTAGTTTTATTAAAGTCCTAAAAAATTAGTTAAAGTTTATGTAAGTAAAAAGACTAATCAAGGGGTACGCGAGAGAATAAAGTTTGGAAACCGTTGTGTTAAAGGGATAATGGATAACAGAATAGAGTAGGGTGTTTCTGCACCAGATCAATTCGACCAGCATCAGATGCGGTCATTTTTGTGATAAGGCATTTTTGACGTTGGAAAGGTTTTTGGAGCAGAGAAACTCGAAACTTAACAGTTTGAAAAACGTAAATGTACAAGCAGTATAAAATGCAATATGCTCATATTAAAATAACTCACGCATTGTTGAATATAAAATAACATGTTAATTCTCCTGTTTTTCTGTTTTGGCTCTGAAATCCTAATTCTGTAATTTATAAAATACTTTAAATTAATAAAGCGGGTTTTTTAAAGAGTTTAAATGCTTAAGATGTGGTTATACTGTGTCAAAAACAGGATGATCCCTAAAACTGCCTATGGGATTCGAAACAACCAGAGATATTGAGAACCAAGATTTAATGGCAAATATAATAATAAAATTAAAAACAAAAAAAGCTCATAAATGTAAATTGAATCTTCTATCTCCATCTCATTTCTCAGAATATTTAAATGGATTCATTATTTACAGAAATTTAAAATCGCCATCTAAAAATTAATAAAAGTAGGAAGTTAAAACTTTTTTTCTATGCAATGGGAAAATTTGATTGTTCTTGAAAAATGGAAAAAAAATGGATTCAGAAGAAAGATAATATTTAAATAAGGGCAAAGACAAATTTGAAAAGGACACTAGAAATTAGCTGAGGGGTGAATTCATAAAGACTGAGGTCTGAGAGGAGTGAATTCACATAAACTGTTTTGTGAACTTATAGTTTTTATCTGCATCATGGCCTGCGGAAGTCCCTTTCTAACTGAACAGAAAAAGTATGTTCGTGCAATATGAAAAAACCCCAATATGTCGTTCTCCGGTACAATCTTATATGAAAATCGATTATCTGAAGTCCTAATGCACATGTTCAGATAATTGGGCAAAAAATTCAAGAATAGATCCATAAATTATCTTTGCAACTTTAGACTTTAGTAACTTCAAAACTATACTAGATAATAATAAACGGTTTTCAACATGTGACAAGATAACTCATAATTTTTTTTGTTTCCCAGGTGATGCAGATTTTAGGAGAAATGTGGACGCCACAGGAGAAAGTTCAGTGTGTAGTCTGGTTCATAGAGACAAAGTCCCATACCAAAGAGCAACGAAACTTTCGGACACTGTTGAAGGGAACCAGTGTCCCGACCAACTAATAGGGCTTGGTATACGTCATTTATGGAAACAGGCAGTGTTCTCCACAAACAGGGGGCGGGTAGCCCATCTTTTTCAGATGTCAACTTTGCACTCGAGTATCGGACACTTGAGTAATTTTAGAATGGAGAAATTGGTTTTTTCTCCTGAGAAGGGGTCACGAGTTGGGAAAATTCACGCAGCTCTGAAATAAGCAATATGTCATGACGTACACTCGGGTACATTTTCTCAAGAGAATGGAAATTTATGGGCAACATGCTTGTATCTTAGTCAAACATCTTATTAATTGCAATTAATAACTCCAATTACAATACAGGTTGGACAGAAGCTGTAAAAACTGCTCATTCACCATGAGAGGAAAAAGATTATTCATAGATATCTGATCACGATTAATATTCTAAAAGGGATTTGCCATGGTAAGTGCTCGTAGCCAACGGCTGAGTCCATCTCTGTTGACAACACCCTACCGGCAACTCATGCCGATACAAGAATTTGTCATACGATGTTATTACTACACATCAGTAATAACTGGCAGTGACATTATTCTCAAAATATATTATCTGGACGGCTTCCTCCCGTACCTGTCCTGTCGATGAATGTGACACAAGTTTGAAGGCAGGCAATTAATTCAGTCCCCCGTCACGTATGATTAACACCAGGCATCTGCGCTGCTGTAGGTCCAGCCCTTTTAATTTCGTATTCCGCAGGACAACAAAAATAAAAGGCTGGAATCGAAAGCAGAAAAGAAAGGGAAGGATAACGTTCCTTCACACTCCCTTTCAATTTTTGCACCGTGTCTTTGACAGTGACAAATTTGGCGTGAGATAAACTGGTTAAAATGAATAAGGGTGGGAAAAAACTGGGCATTGAATTTAAAAAAATGTATATATGTATATTTATATATTTTCTCGCTGTGTATCGGGGTTTGAAAGGCCCGAGTTCTTTGTAGCTTTGGCTAGTGTCCATGCAATCGTTATTTAGAGATGTCGTTCACCTCTCAGTTCCTGTGCTTAAAAAAATAAACTTCTATTTGCAAATTCCGACGCCAATATCCGAGATATTTTTTTCCTGGGAAATGCATGTATAAAAAGGCTCTTTGAAAACTGAGCCGCAGTTTTATTTTACCGACTTTTTTCAAGAGAAATGCTTTCTCTTTTTTTTTATCTGTTATTTTTCAGAATTCGCTTTTCCAGAACGTGTAAATTTTGTTTTCTCGGCTCTAGACGCGATAGGAATGATTCGAGATAAACATGTTCCTGTTAAAATTTGGCACGACTTTATTTGTGATAGGAATTATTTTTAAAATGTTTGTCAAACATACATGAAAAGTGTTAGCACAAGCGCAACTTACTAGTTAATCATTGTCGGCCATTATTCTAATCAGATGCACAACAAATTTAAGAAAAAAAAAATTTAAATTCTTTCTCACTAAAGAAAAGTAAGAATTCTATTTTAACACTAAGTATACGGGACGCGTCATTTTGACGCATTTGAAATTTTTCAAGAAAATACACAGATATCATTTACTTATGCTGACTTTTATCCATTTGATGAGACGAATATTTGTTTCAAATTCATCATCGCCTATGGCTTCTAGCATCGAAGATTTCTATGTTGCATACCTAGAGTTGCCATAATTGCCAAGTATTGATACGGGACTTTTAAGTGCTAAACAAAACCTGAGAAAAGTTGGTAGGTAATGGCTTATTTTATTAAATAAAGTGAACATAATA
This sequence comes from Araneus ventricosus, assembly GCA_013235015.1. Lineage (NCBI taxonomy): Eukaryota > Metazoa > Arthropoda > Arachnida > Araneae > Araneidae > Araneus > Araneus ventricosus. The sequence goes on from BGPR01000067.1 coordinate 1,419,677, forward strand.
AAAAATAAATAAAGTTTAAGCAATCTAATAAAATGAATAAGTAAAATAATAAAAAAGATGCAAGGATTATCCTTTTTAGTCCAGTCATATTTTAAAGTTGATTTTACAATGTTAATTAAATAATTTTCTCTTTTCACTTAATTGTAAAACTGGGTGTAGATCATTTTATAATTACAATGACAAATCAAAATTGCTCTTTTAGGGAGAAAATGGGACAAATAGTAATACTGGACTGAGTAGTGAAATACGGTGACAGTCACTATATCCCTTTGCAGCCCAGTGCGCCAGCTGATGGCACACCCAATTTCACTCGCTTCTCAACCGTTAAATTCAACTATAAATGTGAAATAATAGGTTTAGGATAGGGCTAATAGTACTCCTTTTAGAATGTATATATCAGACTTATGAAATTTCGTTTCGGGATGGGAATTATTAGAGATAAAATTTGAGAAAATTCCTTAACTCAGAGATAAGAAATTTTTTTCACTTCTGGACGTTTACAATTTTAGAAAATTAACTCGAAAATTTTCCTCCAATATTCTTGAAGTTTTATTTGATGATTTTCTGTAAGATTCAACAATATTTGTTGAGTGCATCAAGGTGGCTGTATCTTTGGGTGATCCCAAAGGGGGACGCCCCCCCCCCCGGGGGGGGGGGGGGGGGGTGTGTGGGGGATTTTGTAGATTCTATGTCTATACAATAAACTTAACCCATTCATGATGTTTTTTCATTATATTTCAAAAACTTAATGCTTTGCACCGCAAAGGGATATACAGGACGAATGGCAACCCTACGTATACCTAACTCTACGGTTACGCGTCAATTTGACGCGTTTGTTGTGGTGTATAGATACTTCAAAATTTATAATCTGCGGTGGTTATCACGGGGTTAGTGCTCCTTTTGTACGTATTTACGCCGGATTAGACCTCATTCATTCACATAACATCTCTGGCGTAATGTCGCCTTCAGTTTGAATGCGATTACAAAAATGGAAAGAAGCGTGAGACAGTATGCAAACGATTGCTTCAGAAATACCTAACAACGAAAGGTGATAATAAAATACCAAAACCGTTTTAATATGGACATATTTTGATATGAATAAATACGAATAACTATATTTCTGAACCGTTTTAATTTGTGGCTTCCTATATTCTTTTTTCCATTCTTTTCCTACTCATTACTTTCTTTATTATTATTATTATTTTATTTTAATGTTATTCAGTTATTACTCAAGAAATTGTGTATTGGAAAGTTTGGAATTATGTAAAGGAAAATTTGAAATTATGATAAGAAATTGTGTATAGGTTGATTTAGCATTTTTCTTGTGATGCCGTGTATGGTTAGGTTTTAATTTGTGGCTTCCTGTATAAATAGTTTTTTTTTCTTTTTTTCTCTTTACTTTCCTCATTATTATTATTTTATATTAATGTTATTTAGTTATTTATCAAGAAATTATGTGTAGGAAAATTTGAAAGTGCGTATAGGAATTTGAAATTGTGTTGGTTGTTTTAGCCTTTATCCTATGAAGCAGTGTACCTTGTGTCGAAATTTTGTGCTCGAATTTGCTGGCATTCTTCGGAACTGTCACTGGCTCGAAATTTGTATTTCCTTAAGGATAGGTCAAATTACTAGTTATTATTAACTATATTTCTGTAAAAAGTTGTTTTATTTACAAAATGTGTGTTTTTATTCATGCGTCAAATTGAGGTGTGCGCGTAGAGATGGGTATATAAGAAAACCCCTTAAACCCTTTCGTGACCGGTAGCTTTTTTGAGAACATGAAAGAGGAAGGCTGCATTTCTAATATTTCAGGAGTAATATAATGTGGTTAAGTTAAGTTACTAATATTTTATGTGGTTAAGAACTGCAATTGAAAGAAGACGTTTAAAAAAACTGTGAATGAACCACTCAGAATTTGACTTAGATTACTTTCATGAAGCCAATTTCTGAAATATAGGAGAACAAATTAGGATGGGAAGGATCCCCAATAACTGAAATAGTTGAGAATGAGTTTAAGTAGATGAAACTATTAATAATAATAGGATAAAACACAAAATAAACCGAGAAAGATTTTTTTTTTACTTCATTCATATGTTCCAGGTTATAACATACTTTTGAAAAATAATTTATTATTTCAATATGATTTAAAAATAGTATTTATACTTGATATGTTCGTTACAGGACACGGGCCCTTCCCTTCATACCTTCATCGCTTCAATCTTCGAACACATGACAACTGCTCGTGGGAGAAAAAGGAGATCCAATGCACTATGCCACAAAATGTCGGTTTACCCTCTACTGGCATTTCCAAACTCCTACAGTGTCATTTAAATTACAGTGGTTGAAAAAACATTCTCAGGAATAACTTATCAAGAACTCGACTTCGACTCCTAATGAGCTTCATATTTGATGAGAACAATCTCATTGCAGAGGATAATCACTGAGCACGTATCCACCCAGACTGACAAGGCTACTTATGACTCTTCTTTTTTTTCCCCTCTACGTATTTTTATTTTTTTCTATTTTGTTTTGTTTTCTATGTTGTTCTGTCCAGTGTATGTTTCTTTTTCATTATCAATTGTTTTTGTACCTGTTATTTGTTTTTGTCCTTTCTAAAAAAAAAAAAAATTCACCTCCATCCATCCAAACCGGAAAGGAGGCAAATGGCCCTAAACACGGGAATGGAGGTGGTGTAATGTAATGTATTATAAGGTGCAAAGGACGTGTTGCATGAAGATATATTGCATACAGTGGCGTACCTACACAAAACGGCTCCCAGGGCAACTACCGAAACTTCGCTCCGCCGTCTTTTTTTCTTTTCAAATTTGATCCTAATTTTCTTTTCGGAAACTTTATGCCGGGGAGTGCAAAGATTAAAAGTGCAAATAAACTTTAAAAATAACATAAAACATTTTTGAGTTGACAGGATTTACAAATTTTTTAACAGAATTTCGCTTGATTCCTTAATTTTGCGCCCCCTGGAAATTGCGCTCAGGGCATGTGCCCTACCTGCCCCACCTTAGTTACGCCACTGATCGTATACAATATAGGGTAAGGTTGCTTAAGTCGTACCCCCTAAGGAAAAAAGTCTACGAATTGCAGGTTTTATTAAATGTAAGATTAAATTTTGAATTAATCACAACTTCTCTGAATATTGCATCTATTTATCAAAAAAAAGTTCAAAATACACGCACAATGTGGAATGAAATAAACAAATCTTAAAGTAATAATATCGGTACGACTAAGGAAACCGGTTCTTAAGTCGTATCACCTATGACCTAAGTCGTCTTGGAAGCGAATGACGCAAAAGCACCTTTTATTACTATTCTTTGAGTAAACTGTTCGGTGTTGAGTTGATCCTCGGTCAACCCTTTCGGTTTTCCAAATTCATAATGTTTATTTGGTTCTAGAAAGTGATGTCGCAGTTTCGGTTTAGGAATAATATTTTCGTTGAAGTCCATATCACCATTGGGTAATTTTCATAACGCCTCACCCATATCTTCCTGTCTCTAAGTGTTATCGGTACGTTTTGCCACGTTTATGGACAGTTCCTAAAAATTGAAAAATCACATTACATATTAAAAAGAAAAATATTATTTTTCTATAAATGATATGTATCTTTAGGCGTATCCTTAAGGCGTAAATGGCACGATTTAAGCCTCGTTTGTGGTACGACTTAAGCAACGGCAAGTGTAATATTTTAAGTAAGCATTATAAAAGAATGAATTGAACCAGAGCGCTGTTACTGCATAAAAGGAACTATTCAAGTAGCACAGAATGATACCCTAAGAAATAATAACACGTTATTAATAATATTATTGTTCTACGTCTTACGAAATATGCACTAAAACTATCGAAAACTAATTTTTCTCCGAGGTTAGGTTGTAACACATCGAAGCTCCGTTCTAAATAATGGAATTAACATCGCTGATGTGAATAGTCATCGCAGTGCCGTCAGCGTTGTTGATTCCACGAAAAGTAAGTCAAAATGGAATAGGTACGACTCGGACTGTGGTGCGATTTGAGCAATCTTACTCTACCCAATTTTTTTCGTTTTTCAGTTACTTCCCTTTTTCCTGGGAATAAAATCTACAAATGATGCACCAAGTTGTTGTTTTGACATTTGTAGACTTTTGACTTATTGGGCAAATAACTACGCAAAACGTTACCAGGGGCCTAATGGGTTAAGGTATGACATGTCTGAGAAACAACAATTCGGGGAAGAAGGTTATTTTTCTATATATTCTAGCTGTGCTCTTAACCAGCATTATTCAAAAAATGGTAGGCCGATGTGAACTTTAACAACTAATTACTCTCTGCTGGAGTTTGTCCTGGTTTTCAGTCCAAGAGAAATGCAATTATGGGCCTTTAAATTCCTCAAGGATGGCAACTTATATATTGGAAATGTCAGATTTTTACTTCAGGTGATCTTAGGATGTTTCAAGGTTGATTTGAGCAATAAAAGACACCTCACTTCCACTTTCTCAAGAGTCTTTGACTCATGGACTTCGATACATGTTTTAAACCACCACCCTTATGTTAACTCTAATTTTTTTAAACTTTCGATTTAAACTTCAATAGTATATTTCATATTCTACCTCTTGAGGTTACAAAAAATTTATGTTAATAATCCAATCCTAGGAAGTTTAGCCTTTTAGATCACTCTTAACAGCATTGATAATTGTCTGTCGAATTTACCAAGAGCAAGCTGTGATTGTTATACGTCCTTTTCCCTCCTGAAAGATGCGAAATGGATTCTAAAATTAGATTACTGTGGCGCGATTATGCGTATCATGTGATCACGATTTAACTCAATCATATACTAGAGATCTTTATCGGCTTTCCTAAACTTTACTGTTTATTTATACTTAAGCTTATATCTATTAATGTGTGGGATATAATTACCTTTGAATAAAATTCTTAGCTTGCCCATGGAATATCTTCATATAGTGTTAAAATACCGAGTTTGGTTAAAGCCTTAATCCACAGTTGAACAATTGATATAATTATATAAAAAAATCATGCAGCCGTTGAAGACAGATACTTCTACTAAATTAATATGCATTTTTGAATAAAATAATAATAGAAAGTGTGAAAATAGTTCAAATATACTTCCTTCGGACCATCTTACAGCATGGTGTATTCTGAATACATTTGTTGGATTTATTAATTAGATATGAGTCTCGCGCCAAAACGCTACAAAACCTAATTGGAGATAGACCTTATAATTTAAAACTGCAACTATGAACGATAACTCAAAAACGCCACGAGTTAGATGACTGAAATTTGGTATGTGGGTTTGATTCTAAAAATGCATATCTGTATCAAATTTTGAATCAAGGAGTTATTCATTTCTTTTTATAGTAGTACAATATATTGCATTCAATTTACGCAGTAAAAAAAGAAAAGAAAATAGAAAAGAACATATTTAAATTTATTAAGGAGAATATTCATATTCCATAATGCACTAAGCACAACATTAATTAAATACTCTCCCTACAGATAGAGAGTCCCTATCCAAAATTACAAACGAATAAACCAGCAGAAAACTGTTTATGGATTTTTATTTCCGTAGAAGGAAAATTATTTTACATTCCTTGCATTCGTATTTCCTTACATGGAGCGATCCTATTTACTTCTTATCATGACATAATGCACTGCATTTAGTTTTCACAGTCCAAAAGGAAGGAGAAAAATTATATAAATCCATTTCGTAAAGTATTCATATCCAAACAATGTATTAAACCCGACATTTCTCCAACAGAAATTATTTATGCAAATTTATTTTGGACAAGAGAGAACTATCTACTCTCAACCCTTAAGTGGGTCATTTTAATGATCAATCATTTTCTATTCATGATCTTGTAAAAACTTTATTTTTCCCGTTGTCATAGTATGATCAACGACAAAAAATAAAACTGAAATTTAAAAAGGATCTGACTATGTGGATTCGTCATACTCATAAGCAATTTGAATGGAACTGAGATTTTAAAAGCGAAAAAGATAGTTTTGATTACCGCTTTGATTTAGAAGAAAACGATCGTTAAAGAAAACAAACAAAATGTTTAGCATTTAAAAGCTTTCGTACAGGAGGTATTTTTTTACTATTAAAGAAATTTTGTTTTGGATTGGTTCTGACAGTTTTATCGTATTGTTGCATAAGAATTTTGTTTGATTTTCATCTGATCACGAAAAGCTTCTTAAGCCGTTCGCGTTCATTTGTTTCGTAACGAAACCACACATTGAGCATTTTTTACTGTGCATGGGCGAAACGTAGCGTAATTTTTCTTTCATAACTTAAGAGTCAGATACATAGGCAACTTATATAAAAATTCCAATACCGTTACCGTTAGTTCAATACCGTTAGTATTCACAAAGATATCGGCATTGCAAGAGCTAAACTGCTTTTGATCTCTAAGAGAAACAAACTGATGAGGGTTCTTGTAAGAATTGAATCTTCGAAAGTAATATTGAATTTTATGCAGGTTGAATATATCTGATTCGATGATAACTTATTCGGAGGAAAAATAGCCCTTTACCATTCATTGGTTTCACTGTGAAACTACAAATTTCTTGAAAATAAAAAATGCTAAATTTTTTTAGGTAGATTCCTTATAGGAAGTCTACCTATTGCAATGGTTCTCATGACACGACTTTCGGAAAATTTCTGCAGATCTTCACCGATCATGACCCCTAGAACCCAAAACCACCCTTCGTTAAAAAGTTATATATATATATATATATATAACGCTTTTTCCCATGTTATCTTGTGAACACGATAACTGGAGTAATTTTGATATAAATTTAACCAGCATTGGATATGTTGTAAGGATAGTGAAAATCTCGGTCGAGTTCGTAGATGAGCTATCCAGCTCAAAGGGGGTGGAAATGGTGGGGGGTTAAAATGTTCATTTTCCCATAATTCCTTTACAATTGAAAATAGAAAGAAAATTCAAATTAGGCGAATTATTGCCTTATCAAAACGAACAATTTTTGCATTTGAACTTTTTCGATAGTTACAATTGCTTAGAAGTTATGAGCTGAAAAGTGATTTTCCCTTCCTTCCCCTCCTCTCCCCCTAACTTAAAGTACGTTTTAACCTATGCATGTTACCCTTGTTGGAAAGTTCTCGTCATTTGCAGTCTCTTCCACCCGCTTTCATTCTTGCAGCTCTAATCCTTATGAGAATAGAGGGCGAAATGTTCTTTTCCTTATTATTAGTACAGACGTATATATATAACGCTTTTGCCCATGTTATCGTGTGAACACGATAACTGGAGTAATTTTGATTAGATTTTAACCGGCGAGGGATATGTTGTAAATTCGGAGAAAATATCGACCGAGTTTGTAATGGGCTAACCAGCTAAAAAAAAAAGGGGGGGGGGGAACTGGTGAGGGACTGAAAATTTCATTTTCCCATAATTCCTTTACGATTGAAGATAGAATGAAATCTCAAAATAGGCGAATTATTGCCTCTTTATGATAAACAACTTTTGTATAGAAACTTTTTTGATAGCTAAAATTTTTTAGAAGTTATGAGATAAAATACCATTTTCAATTCCCCTCCCCATTTTACCATTTCCCCATAGCTCTGTTACGACTAAAGATAGGAAAAAAAATTGAATTAGGCGACTTATCACCTTATCAGAACGAAAAACTTTTATATTAAAAGTTTTTGTCAGCTAAAATTGCTTACAAGTTATGAGCTGAAAAACGATGTTCAATTCCCCCAATTTATCTTTTCCCCATAGCTCCGTTACAATTGAAGATAGAAAAAAAATTTCAATTAGGGGAATTATTACCTTGTCATAACAAACTACTTTTATATTGAAAGTTTTTTGACAGCAAGAATTACTTAGAAGTTATGCTTCCATCAGCCGCATTCACTTCCACTTTTTGTACGGTAAACAAGCTGATATACCTGGCTTTGCTCCGGATTAAAATGCTTTCATGTCTAATATTTTAATGTAAAAACTACTATTGTATAAACATCATAATACACAAATTTCTTTTCTGATCTGAAACGTTTTTAATGAAAATGAGAATATCAATTGAAACAAACGATTTTTAAAAACAGATTTTTTCTCCATAAATTATTATTTGTTATATAGGTACTTCAAATTTCGTTAATAATTACTAAAGTAAAAGAAAGAAAGGTTTCAATGAATATTTTGAAACAATTAAATTAACTACTTAATTATTCATTAATTTAAAGAATGAAAATAAATCAATCATTATTTGGTCCTAATATATATATTGTTAATCGTCTACTTTTAAAATTTCCTTTTAGCATTAGTCCAGAATTCTGTGAATGAATTCTGGCAACTATATATATTCGTATTATTCTTGCTTTTCAACAATAAAGAATATTGTTACGAATTCTGTATAAAATTAATTTTGAAAAAATATTCAAATGAGAGAAACAAATTGAATGGAAATGAAATTTTTGTCACTGAAATGCTAATTTTTTAAAAATTTAATAGGGTGTAAAAATAGTTACATGAGATAATGTTTTCCAAAGATATCGCGGAAAAACGCTTTGCTTGATTTTTAATTAACTGAAATTGTAAGTAACTTTTGGGCATTGAAAAGTTAAGGTGAACTTTCTCTTGTCTTAAATAAAAAGTGTGCAAAGTCTGGTTGAAATCAGTCCAGTGGTTTAGGAGGAGATGTGGAGCATACATACAGACACAATAACTTTTATTTAAATTAAGATAATTATTAGATCATTACAAGATTAAGATTGCTGGCATATACTATGAGCCATAAAAAGGTTTTAGTGAAGATACCGTCACAATTAATTAAATATTTAATTTTAATTAAGTAAATAGTTAATTTTAATTAATCAAACAGTTAATTTTAATAGCTAATTTGATAATTAGTTAATTTGACAGATTACTTTAATTTTATATTTAACTAAACATGGCTGCACCAAGATTTGTTTAATAAATTTAATATAAAATAGCCAAAAAAGATGGATATATAAGAGTTCCCTTTATCCCTTTTTATATTGAAAAATATCTCATTAACTTTAAAATTGTTTTGGGGTTTTCTGCCTGAGTATTTGCTTTTAACTGTCGATGGAGATTTAAATTTCCTGTTCAAAACGGCTGCATTGATATCCTATGCTTTAAGCACACGTGTTAAATTTGGAACTCATAATGTTTAATAATTTTTATTCTCTTATGAGTTAAGAATTTAGTGACTGTTATCTCTGTAACCAGGGAGTTCTCTAAATGAGCCCATTCTAGTAATGTTTAAATGTTTCATGTCATGTGATTTTACCATATGACAAAGTAATGTTCGCACAATTATATGGTAACCAAGATTAAATAAACTAATCTAGAGTCGTTCTTCATTCGTGTCAAGTGTCAATTTCTTGCTACTGTTTCAGATAGGCTGCCTTAATGTTATCTAGGGGATATTTGCACTGCTGGGATGGTTATTTCTTTATGATTCCTACGTGTTGAATGATTATGTTTTGGGATATTAAAAAAAATTGACCAATTTATTGAACAATAAATCTAGCATAACCTTTTGGAATGAAAAATGGAATGATAAAACCTTGATATAGTAAAAAATTAAATGCCATGAGAGAACAGAATCACAGCGTAAATATTGCAATGTGTAGAAACAATAAAGTCATTGGCTATGTTTGTATTGATCAATATGTAATATTTCATGACTTTTGTAACGTTAGCGTAAAGGAATCTACCTTTGCCTTCAAGCTTGCCGAAAAGGTATTTTTTCTTTACGTATTTATGATTGACTAATACTCATTTTTTGCAATAAATTTCGTAATTTTCAAAACGAAATTTATAGTGAACTTGAAGGGGTTAAATGTATGAAACAAAGAAAATTAAAATTATCTTCACTGATTTAAAACCTTAAAGTACGTTTTAGGTTACATCATAAAAAAAAAAAAACATACGCATTTTCTTGAAATCGGAGAAGGCGGTGACAGTGTCTGTGTGAGTGGTAGTGGATGGAATTAGAGCGGAAGGTTGGATATC
>BGPR01000067.1:1429699-1541575 GCA_013235015.1 Araneus ventricosus
TGGATGGAATTAGAGCGGAAGGTTGGATATCCAACCGGTCTGGGTACCTATCGCTCCATTTGGACTGCTGGGCCATAAAAGCAGCGGGAGCAGGAACATGGGGGAGAGACTTGGTTTGTGTGGTTCACCGAGGAAATCGGAGAAGGCGGTGATAGTGTCTGTGTGAGTGGTAGTGGATGGATTTGCGTTGCGTAGATCGGTCGTGAATGCCCTGCCTAAATTGATGGATTAATAAATAGAAGAGAGTGGAGTGTCACTATGCCATATGAGTGGAGTGGAGTGGTTGTGAATGACTGGCTTATGTCTGTTTCACGTTAACAAAATTGTCGAGGTCAAATGTCCTCCCACGTTGTTATGAAGAATTTGGAGAAAGGAATGCCGCTCCCTGTGTCTTTATAACCTTCTGACCTTGGTTGAAAATGGCCAAGTCCGTTCCAAATTAACCATCGTGTAGCTTCTAAAAGAGAAGTCAATGTTAATAAATTAAACTAATCTTATTGGGAAATTATTTTATAATAAATTATGTCTAATTATTTTGGCATTGGTTATTTTTTGCGATGTCATTTACCAAAATAATCTATTTCCCAATTTTTTCTATTTCATTTAGAAAAAAATATTTCTATTTCATTTAGAAAAAAATATAAAGACAGACGAATCAAGCCTGAAACATTATCATGCTACGATGTTTGGAGTTAGAGGTTGAATTTCCTTAAAAAATTTTTCTCAGAAAAGGCACGAGTTCGAGGTGCCACATTTTTATTTTCATTCTTAAACATAAAAATAATATTTAGAAAACTAATGAAATTGTACCGTTTCTTTGAATTCTGCAAACCAAATTTCCTTTTAGGAAGATTACTTTCGAATAACGTGAATTTTCTTCTTCTTCTTCCTATTTTTTTTTTAACAAAAAGTTAGAATTTACTTGTCTGGATTTTATACAAAGTTTTTTCCTTTATGAATCTATTGTAGATGAGCAAAGATATGATTTCTGCGAGATATGTCTGAATTCAGAAGAATTATTTCAGCAATGCATCTGAATTCTCAAATTCATTTCGATAATGCATTTCATAGTTAGATTAAATTTATATCTTTTCATCTTCGGAAACCGAAAAAGGCAAACACATTCTTTTCTATTTTCGTTGCACTCAATATAATTCTAAACATTATTACTAAACTGAAAAATTTCTCTGACTGGGTAATTTTGAGCCCATTTTCAATCTCTGCTTCATCAGTGAATACCCATTTTAAGAATAATAATTTACAATGCAATATAAGAAAGTCTGATTCATTTAACTGCCAGAAGATATTTAGAAATCTCTTCTCATGTGGTAACATTCTCCTCTTTGTCGAAACGTCTTTAGCATATGAAGAATCAGAAGATGAGGCGAAGTTTTGCATTGAACAATAGTGTAGCATACATTTGCTTAAAAGAAAGACAAAGAAAGGGTAATCTATATATATAAAAGAGAAAGTCACTCACTGACTCATCATGAAATTTCCCAAACCACTAGGTCGATTAACTTGAAATTTGGGAGGTGGTTACTTCTTGAGTAATAGGTGCTTACTAAGAAATGATTTGTCGGAACTTTAATTGGAATTTTAATTAATTAAAAATCATCCTAAGTTTTAACGTTTTCCCACAATGACTTCGGAACATATTGTCACTTAAAAGCCATTTTAACATCATCTTAAAGTTCAAAAAATTATCTTTTCAATGACGCTAATTTCAGTTCCATTCTGTTTAATTTTAATTAAATTTTGAAAATGTTTTCAAACAGAATTCTTAATAATGTTTTTATTGTTGTTGAGACAAAAATGGAATTTCAAGGGTCCTAGACTCTTGTAAAGAGTCTAGGATCCTTGAAAGGGACCGACCTTTCAAAGTACGGAGACAAAAAGAAGAGTTTAGCTGCTGGCCGAGGTGTCATAGACACAGGAGAGGGTAAACAATAATCAACGAAAGATGTTACAGGAAAAACTGCTTAATTAAGTTTAAAATGTTATAAGTACTTAGACTTGAAAATATTTCTACCCCGAGCACAATGCCGGATATACCAGCTAGTGTCTAATATATGATAGTGTCCTTCTGTTAAAAAAACTGCAGAGGGTGCAATCGAAAATGTACTCACGCAGGATCGGCTTTGTGTTTATTCAATTGATGGTGGTGCATATTAGTTTATGAAGCAAAATTCTCATTTAGTAGTAAGGAGAAGAGAGTTTAATTAAGAAGTAATTGTTTGTGGAAGAATAGTGTCAATCATACAATTTTTTGAATAGTAGAATTTAATAGAGAAAATGATACTTAAAATTATATTCATGGTATTATATTCTTTTTTTAACCCCTTAACTGATCATTTTTTTTTCTTTTTACCAAAAGTGTTGACAAAAAAAGGCATATTTTTTTATGCATACATTTCCGCTTCTGTTCTTCGGCGGTTAAAAACAACACTTCAATGAAAAACCCGGATTGAAAGCATTTCAGTGACATGGACAAGATACTCCATCTGTTGAAATATATTGATAGTGTTGTTACGAGAATTAAAAATACGGGCAAACCGGAAAAGGAAAGGAGAAAATATCGATGCCCATACGCTGCACGGGCAAATCAGTTAGTGCGAACTTTGGGTAGCCTGTACACCATACGAGCAAACCAGCTAAAGGGTTAAAAACAGTATTAATTTTTTAAAATTTGCTGCAGTCGTTTCACGTTGGGTTGAAAAAAAAACGAAATTTATACTAATCTGAAATGACCGAAACCTTTTAAGTCCTGTTATCTTAACACTTTGCACTGATACCTCAATAGGAATTTTTTACCTCAATTTTTGATACTTTAATAACCTTTAATTTTTAATATAAATTACAGAAACGCACACACATGCACTCATGCAAACACACACACATGCACGCATGCAAACACACATACATGCACGCATGCAAACACACACGTGCACGCACACATAATTCACACTTTCCTTTTTTTGCGCACAATAAAAACTTTACTCACAGTCTTGCGATAAAGACAAGATATTACTGGTTTAACAAATATATATAAACTATTTAACTGGTAAATAAATTGTTTGGTAAATATATGTTCCATTTCTGTCAAATGTCGTATTTTTATAATGTTATATTGTAACTTATAATGCATCTAACACAAAAATGAGGGTCTGAAATAAGTTAACAGAATCGTGACAACTTTAACCTAATACAACGTAGCCTTCTGTCAGATTTATGAAATAAACAATGGTAAAACATATTCGCATCAACTGTGTATTTATGTAACTTGACAGTTCAAGTTAATATCCTGACATTATAAAGATTTCCACAACAATTTATTGAATACCTAAAAGATTTATCCTCGAGTCGTCACTGTACAGGACCAAGATCCATCTAATATGGATTATAAGGCCTTACTATTTCTCAAGTCTGCATTGCATTGAAAGTGAATAACAATCAGGATTTAAACTTGAGAGATAGGACAACACAGTCTGTCCCAGAATAACTATTATAAGAATGCACTAAACCGTTATGAATTAAATGCGATGCACCTGGTGTTCTTCCGAGTGGAAACTTTATCGTACTGTTTGTGCAAAGTGGCAAGTCTTACAACTTGTTAACTCTAGTTACAATCGGAGTAAACTACCTTGGAGCAATCCCACCCTCCTTTCAACGGGTCAGAGTAAACTAACGGCACGTTGTAAGGCAGGTGGAATTTACTATAAAGACCAGCCGAGCGAAAAGTAGCTCCAGTACTAATAGTCACTCATCAGAACGTGGCTCATGTAGCAAGTTACTAATGTCTGGGAGTTCTAGTCAGAGACAACTATGGTTGACAGTATTTTGGCTGAAGCGATGAGTAGTAGCTTCACCGATGAAAGCGTAATATGTGTCTCTACCTGATACGAAATAACTTCTTTATAAAATAGAGTTAAATTATGTAGAACTTGCTGATGCCTGCGACTTCGTCCACGTAGTAACACATTTTTGGGACCTTGATGCTTGCGATAAAAGCACTTTCACGTCTAATAGATTTTAATGTAAAAAAAATTGTGAAATGGGTGAAAACATTTGCAAGAATTAATTAAAATTAAACAAAAAGTTGCATGGTATCATTAAAAAGCTTATTTTTTGAATTTTAAGATGGTGTTAAGATGGTTTTGGTATAATAATATGCTCCGAAGTTATTGCGAAAAACGTTAAAATTGAAGGTAATTTTTAATTAAATAAAAATCTAATTAAAATTTCGAAAAATTCTTTCTTAGCGAGCAAATACGAACCAAGAAGCAGCCACCAGTCAGATTTTAAGTTTCTAGTCCCAATGGTTTGGGAGATTCGGCGATGAGTCAGTGAATGACGTTCTCATATAGATATAGATTAATGGTATTTAAAAGTAAATACTGTTGATAAAAAAGTAGGAGAGAGTTACCGAATTTGGACCAACAACTAGATTGGACCGGATGATAAATTCAATAAATTTTCATTCATTTTTGGGCCATAAAATAGGCAAATTATGTTATAATGGTCCTATCCTGGGCGGTGATGTGTATTTGCACTACTTATATTTTTGCCAATTTTAAGTTAATCTTGACTGGTTTAATACTCAGTAAATAACATAATTTATTACATTTCTTTATTTATTACATTTCAGACTAGAAGAAGGTAAGTTTTTTAACTAATTAATTTTAATAAAAAAATTGAGATCAAAATCACTTTTTAAATTATTTTTCCTGTATTCCTTAAACATATTATAAAGATTTACACAAATGCGACAAAACAATAAAAATATCGTGGGATATAGGGTTAAAATAACTATACATGTGGATAAATTATTTTCATTTTTATTTTCAAGAAAAATTTATGGCATAATTAAAATAAAAACTAAAATAACTGAATGTTATTTATTAGTATTCTTAAAAATTACTTCAAAAAACTAAAACCAATCCTACTTCTTCAGTTTCCAGTGAAATTATCCATACTTTTACTCCATGAATGGCTGAATGATATTTCTAAAGAATGAAACAATTAAATCCCGTCAAACAGATAACTATAATGTTTTTTTTCACGAAACATTGTTTTTTTGGCTTCATATTTCGACTAAATATCTTCAACATTAAAGTTCAAAAACGCAGTTCAGTCATGGGGATTCCTAAGAGGAAAAAATATATTAATTTACTCTATCATATATCCCTATTGGTGTGCTGTGATCTTTTGGAATGAAAATGCAGTTATTGATATTCTTTAAGAAACTGCATGCCTTCAAACAGCCTATATTTTATTTTAAGAATTTTAAATTATAGGTGATGCCCAAATAGGGCCTTGGAGAATAATATTGGGATCAGGGATATTTTAGCAGCGCCTTCTTTCAAGACTTTTCAGTACAACTTTGAAAAAAAGATTATGGCTGAATGATATTTCTAAAGAATGCAACAATTAAATCCCGTCAAACAGATAACTATAATGTTTTTTTCACAAAGCATTGTTTTTTGGCTTCATATTTCGACTAAATATCTTCAACATTAGCAATGGATGCGCTCTTTAATGTAGCCGCTTCATATAAATCAAAAGAAATAGGCGTAATTATAGTAATTTGAAATCATTTCGTCGTAATTAAATATAGAAAACGAAACGAATAAGCAAAAAGAGAGGAGAAAAGAAATTAAGTGGACTTTCTCGTCTAGAATCATCATCATCATCATTAGATCCGAATACTATCACGTCGCAATGATCGCAGATCGATTTCTTTTGATATACCTTTCTTTTTTTTTGTTCATAGCGAAAGATAACTCAATCAAACTGGTTTGTTCTCTGCAGCATTTAAATGCAGTTTTCCATCTCAAATACATCGAACTGCATTAAATGGCGAGAAGTATAGTGCTTTAATGCCTTAATGGTACTAATGACATAGTCTCTTTAATGGTGCTCCATCAAATGGTCGTTATATGTCATAACGGGTAAAATTTAGCAGAGGTGATTTAATGGACATCAATCGTTGTGGCGCCAAACGATGTGCCTATGGGATTTAGAACTTCAGACCTACTGGATTTGAAAGCAGAAACTCTGCCTATAAGAGAATCAGGTTTCGTCCTTCACATCCCATTGAGTTTGACTTTGTTTGAATTTTTTTGGCGCAAAAGCCTATGCTGCGTCATACTCTTGGTACTAACGAATTTATATGCTATCTATAAAAATATGTGAAACTGAAACATAAAATCCCAAATCCCAAAGACCTTTAGATCTAAATTTTGTAAATATATGGCTTACAAGTTTTTTTATTTTGCGTTAGTTTGATAACATATTGCGCTCTTTCATTTAACTTAAATTCCTCCATGTTTGTAAAAACTGAGTTTTGTAACTTTGTGAGATTTTTCTCTCACTTTTTGATGTATCAGAGCTCAGAAATTTTTATCAGTTGTGTATTGCTGATGACAATACGATTTTCAATATTTTCAGAACTCAAATATCAGTTAGTCGAATAATTCTAATTGAATTTTGATTCCATGTCGGGGCGGGGGTACTTGATTTAAAAAACGATTGTAATATTCCATACTATTTGTAATGATGAACTATAAAATATAGTAAAAACTAAATGTCGAAAATTATAAAAATGAAAGAAATTTTTAAAAGCACGGTATTATAAATGTACTAAACATTTTTTTTTACAACTGGACATCAACTGGAGGTCAACACAAAATCATAAAAACTTGAAGCACAGTAATTCTCTTAACTTCAATTAAAAATTTGATATATATTACAAGTGTGATAAAAACTCCAATTTACTAAGAGAATTTTCATCAGCGCTCCACACTTTTACGATTTTGTTTTGATTTACAGATATTTGATGAAAAAAACTTACTTTTTGGAATTGATAATGATTCGTATTCCAAACTTATCTTGGTATTTCATGTGTATTATATGAGAATATGAATTTACTTCGTTCATAGATTCAAGAATCTCTATATATTTTCCTTCTCGAAACATCTTAATTAAACTTATTTATTGCTTCTTATGGACTGAAATACAACAGTTTAACTCTTATTAAAGGAGAGATTTAGTCAATCAGAAAATAACACTACAAAACCGCACGTATAAAAATCTCACTCAAAGACATTTAAGTGCTCACATTAAATGCCATTTTAATAGATTTCTCATCTTTATATCGGTGTTTTATTAGTATTAAATCCCCATAAATTGAAACCAAAATCCTTTATCACCTCTGCTACCAGTTCGTCGAACTTACTACATCACTACTGTTCGAATAAAAAAGACCCACACACATTTTTTGTGCTGAAAATCCTGCTTCATTTTTATTGCCCACTGGACCATTTTTCTCATGAAAGTTTTTTCTTTGACCCAACTAGAGTCGTAAAAGTCATAAAATACCTTTTTTATGTGCTCCATCTATCGCCAAGACCAGTTAAAATATAGTAAAAGTTGTTAAGCTGGAGTAGGGTTAAGCGGAATCCAGTTGCAGTGGTCGAAGAAATATGTATTCCCTAGGGTTAAAGTGTGTGCTTTGGTATGTGCCTTATTTTTTCGGCCGCTGTATGTAGCTGAAGTAAATAAGCTTCAAGAAATAAGGGTGGGAGTTGGGCCTGTAAGGAAAGGTTGCGAGTACCTCTCTCAGTTGTGTTGTGTCTCTCTTGAGATACAGTACAGAAACCTCAAGAAATGAGATTTGGTTCTAGTAACTGATTTTAAGCTAGTGTGACTTCACACCTGGGTTATACATGCATCTCTTGGGACTCGGTCGGAAATTTTTGGGAAGTCTAGTAAAGCACCGTTTATACATTTTTAATTTATACGTCGTTTCATCACAGTCCCGATCCGTTCGTGATCAATGCAATGAATAAGTACGTCGTTTATACAACAGAAAGCTTCTGTTATACACCGTTTTACCACTTGTCTAAAATTCGCAAATTTCTACTTCATTCATTATTTCTCCATTCCTATTATTTTAAGAATTTTTTAAATAAAGATTTTAAGATTTTAGATTAAGATTTTTATTAATTAAACACCCAATTGCATGCAAATAAAGCGCACAAAATAAGAAATGTATAATTTACTCAAGATATATAATAAGTCATAATTTCTTCTAACTTTTATGATAAACGTTTAATTTTAAAATTTAATTATTGTTTTCAATACTATGTAGTAATATAACAGTATTATTTAAAAAAAAACTTTACAATTAATGCTTTTCGATGAATTTGCATTGATACTGTAAAACGGGGTTCTGTTATACTTGTGGAGGTCACTTTGCACCAGTACAAAATTTGTGTGAAAAGTGAAACAAAGATCAACTGATTAGGGGTACAGGATTGAGATTTGTTTTCTAGATTCTTGGGAACACTGACTAGGGTATTTCATTCCTTAAACGTATATAAAAATCATTCAAGAGGTTCCAGAAGGAAGAGACAATGAACCAATTTTTTCAGCAAAAATTTTAGTGCTGAAAAATCTGTCTCTGGTGAGGAAAGTATGATATTTCTGAAGGCAAGTACAATTAAATGTGAAAGATAATAAGCCTAGCTTTTATTTTGTTGCTTGAATGATAATTAAATTTACTAGTTAAGTTGTAATTAATTTTTTCTGACCTGGGGTAACTTTGCACCGAAAAGGAGGGATTCTTTGCACCATAGAAATTTGTGATAAACCGCAACCCCAGTTGGTTTTTTAATTTATTTTTGTATTAAATAATAGTAAGAACAATGTTTACTTAAGGTATCCGACTGGTTTAAAATCGTCGTTTTTGATGAAATTATCAAAAAACATTTTATGGATTAATTTTGTAACCTGTTTAATCAGCTTTCTAAAACTGTCTCACTTTTCATTCTACGTGAATTACAAATGGAGTTACAGCTGTTTTATTACCGAACTGTAAGCATTATTTTATGTTGCATGAAAACTTTAAATGCGTTTTCTGAGAAATGATGTTTTTGAGGAAAACTGTCGACCGTAACAATGATTTCTCAAAAAGTTATTCAAGTATTGATATGAAATTTTCTGAGAATGCTTTCTGTAATATGCTTGATGTTTTCCTCTAAAAACTAAGGTCAATTTTTTAAAATCAAGTAATATTTTTAAGTGTTTAAATATAAACTAAAAGCATTTTTTTATGAAAAATTACCAGTTTAGTAACTATGATCAGCTATATCAGCTTAAAACTATTTTGAAGTACAAGAAAGATTTTAGAGCATAACACAGATAACTGTCATAACAATGTACTCCTACAAGGATTTATGTATATTTTGAATATGTTTTTTCCGTGGCTGTTAGCGTAAGGCAAATATTTTAGTCATTTTTCTTCGAATTTCTCAGTTTTTTTAAAAAATATTATTTTGAAAGCTTAATTTTACAATATTTTCATAGTTTTAAAACATATGCAGTTGAAAAATAACATTAAAAATATATATAAGTTATTTTTCAAAAAAATGTCTCCGAACACAGTCGGATACCTTAAGCTTCAGATATGTCCAGGGTGTATAAAAGGAAGTTAGGGACTTGTAAGTATATGGAGTTCTCTCCAGCGACCTTACAAGCTTGATTTAACGCGATTGTACAAGTTTAGATATTTCTAAAGATGCAGAAGCTTTTTTTGGTACCCCCAAGAGAACAGTTTGTTGCAAAAGAAAGCTAATTCATATAACCAAACATAGAAATCTCTTGCTTTCCTCTGATGAGAAGAAAAGACCGTTACAACGTGTAGCCCGATTCAGTGACTTCGGTTTTCCTGTCAATAGTATCGATCATAAAATGATAATAAACGTTTATATTATTAAGAAGGTGCGGTAATAGATAGATATATTAATAACACAGCCGACAATAATTCGATAAAAGGATTTCTAAAATGCCGCCCTGATTTGGCCGAATGCAATGACGAAAAATCGTTAATTATAATCAGGCATTTATGAAATTTATTTTTCTTGTATATTTCCACTCAGGCTATCAATAAATATATCTTGAATTGCATCCAGAAAATTTGTTTTTGTAATATACTGAAAAAAAAATTAACCAGTGCAAAGTATCCCCACCTACTTTGCACCAAAATTTCGAAAAATCATATTAATTATTAAATCACTGTATGATCCAAATTTTGCTTCAAAACGTTTCTCTAATAATCCCTCAATGAGGAAAAAATTAGAAATGCCTTTCCTTTAGAGAAATACATGTAAATAATCTCCAAATTCTGTCGGAAGTCATGAAAGTCGGTGCAAAGTAACGTCGTTTTACGGTAGCATTAAGTTCGTAATAATGAAAGTTGTTCAATCGAATTTCGATTATATGTCGTTTCATTTATACGTCGTTTTACGTCAGTTCCTTGAAAGACGTATAAACGGCGCTTTACTACTAGGCGTTTAAAATTAAAGCACATCTATCCAGGGTACTGTAGAAAACCAGCGGATGTGTTTTCTCCTTGACATTCTAATATACTTTACTCAAGATAGTGCACCATGTGTTTAACTTCGTAGTACAGTGAACAAAATTTTGACCTATCCCTATTGACCAGTATGACCCAAAATTTGATACATATTTGATACAGGCTGGGGAGGTAAAGGTTTTCCCTCCATAGAAATATACAGTGAAGTAGCGTTTCCCCAAAAAGACTGAAATTCCTTCCTTATTCCTCATAGAGAGATTTTTCACATAAAGAAAAAACCTTCACAGAGTCCCAAACCATTGGACAGATTTCGACTATTTTTATTTCATATGAAAGATCGTGACCTCTAGATGGTCATCTCTCCTCGCCCACTCTCCATTTTCGAAATAAATCGCAAAAACGAAACCTTAATTTCACTGAACATTTCTATGGAGGAAAAACCTTTGCATCTTCAGCCTCAACGATTGGACCGATTTCGTCAATTTTGTAAGCCAATTCATTTTTCCACTTTGTAAGCATAGCTAACCAATCAGAATACTCTACATTTATTGTGCAAGTTAAAAATTTTTTAGTTTATAATTTTTTAGATTTCACGTGATACTAAAAATTTTAAGTTGCACATTTTCTTATAAACATTAATTATTTTTTTATTTTATTTATGAGTCATACTAAATTTAGTATGACTCATAAATAAATATTTTGAGGTGTATTATCAAATATTTTTGGTATTTTTGTAATTATTCATCACTATTTTATGGAAGCAAAATTAAACTGAGTTAAATTATGATTAAAACAAAATTAAAATTTCTTGAGTTTATAATTATGTCCACCAGCGTAGTTGCATCACCAGAACAACGCAGAGAAT
Source organism: Araneus ventricosus (assembly GCA_013235015.1). NCBI lineage: Eukaryota > Metazoa > Arthropoda > Arachnida > Araneae > Araneidae > Araneus > Araneus ventricosus. The sequence continues at coordinate 1,440,943 of BGPR01000067.1, forward strand.
ACACAACGAGTTAAACCATTGAAATGTCATTGGTCTAGGTCCCAGCGTATTTGAGCTATACTGTTCACATACACAAGGAGTGACAAGCAGACTTCCATTTCACAGATTTCTCCGAAAATTTAACAGACAGCTAGAATACTAGAGCTAAGACAATAAACCAAATTTCATTCGTCCGAATGGTTCCGCTTTTGGGTTATCAGTGGCGAATCCAGGATTTTGGTCGGGGAGGAGGCTGAGGTCATAATAATTTTGAATCGTCGTAACTTCATTGCTTATGCAAGACAAAACGCTTTAGCTTTATTAACCTGACAATAAAGATGTTTAAGGACACTACAATAGTTTCGATAATTTAATAATTTTTTATTAAATTATCGAAAGTTTTCTGGCTAGTAATTTCATTGTATTTTTACAATGAAATTACTAGCCAGAAAATGTTTTCAACTGAGTTAACGCTACAAGTGGAATGACATACAAAGGTGGGAAATTTTTCGAGCCTGTCAAAGTCAGAAAGCAATGTTGCCACATTTTATTTTTTTAAAAAAGAGAGATTAAGACTAAACAGGTGTAGTGATTTGAAAAAATTCACGAATTTTGGTTTAGCGCCGGGGGAGGCTGCAGCCCCATAGCACCTCCCCTAGGTTAGCCACTGTGGGTTATCGCATTTACGGATAGACAGACATAATGCCCAAAATTTTTTTGGACTTTTATACGACAATGTAAAAAAAAGTGAGAAAGAAACCAACTAAAGAGAGAGAGAGACAGTGCGGTTCGAATATACTGGTGATGTTGGCAGAAAAGATTTTATTCTCAGAGTATTTATTGATAAATAAAATAAAATTAATTATAAACAAGAATAATGAAATCGGATTGTCACTAGGAATGTGCAAATCTTTTGAAAACATCAAAAAGTGATACATACGGAAAGAGAAATCTGGCAAAATGAACTGTATAGTGACTCTTGCGTACAAATACATTTCCGTACAAATCATAAAACAATCCTTCGGTGCTCTTTTGACAAACTGTTGCGTGACTGATAAGGACAATTTTCGAAAGAGAGGATATTAAAGAGGATGTACTTTTATGAAAAATAAGAAGTTTTTTATGATTCATATAGCATGATTTCAAATGATTTAGTTTTTCCTTTATTGCATTTTCATAAAAATTAAGGAAAGTTTGTACAAATTAAGAATTTTAATACCTTTGGGCTGTCAAGTCATATTTCATTGATAATGTTAAAGTTGTCTCAGAATTATTTAAGAGACACTGAAACATCGGTCACTATTATATCCAGAGAAACTCTTTTTTTCGGTCTCCTCGTCAAAACCTCTTGCCAACAGTCATAAGTTCTAGAAAACCTACTCTAACCACCATCTACCCCACTTATGGGATGAGCTACAGAAGATTTATTGCGAGTAAATGAGTAGTACGAAAACGCATGCATACGCAAGTGTCCTTCAATCAAATTAACAAGGTTTCGTACAAAATGCACCGCCATTATTATAAACAGTGTTGTACAATAAACTCTGTGTTCATAATGGCAGACAGTCATCACATACAGGAAGATATATTCTTTGCTGGTTGTTTTTCGTGTCAGATATATAGTGTGGACATTTTTCCGCTCCATAAACTCTATCTCATTTCTGTCGGAATCTAAATAATACAATCAATACAAGTGGTAACCAGCGGCAGTGGTCTCCCCTAAACTTTCTCGTATATACTTCCCAAAAAGGTGTCATTTTCCCTCTAACTAGGGTTTCCATACGTGCCGTATACTATTTGTCCCGTTTGCTTCCTAAACTCTGAGTCATTATAATTTTAAAATGACCTGCGCCCATTTTTATGATTATGTGTAAAAGGAAAATGATAACAATTAACAAAACCCTACAAATTATGTTTAAAGACCACATACCAAATTTCATCCCCGTAGCTCTAATAGTTTTCGAGTTATCGTGTTCACAGACACACAAACAGACATAATTCCAAAATTGTGTTTTTCGGAATCAGGGAAGTCTAAAACGTGGAGATCCATCAAAATCTCGAGTTCAAATTTTTTGACGATTACAATACTTTCTCTTTGTATACTTCGTATACGAGAAAGTAAAAATCAATCAAATGATATTAAGAATATCGTACCAACAGTCAAGCGCAAAAATGATTTTCAGCGTCTCGCTTGTGCTGATAACTATTCGCCTTGGGAGCTTCATTTCAATAACGCTCCCTTTTTTTCTCTTTTCCATGGTTTGAAGAAATGTACTGTATTTTCCTGGTTTTGGATAAAATGTCTTAGATCCTTTTTTTTTACTTAAAAGTAAATAGTTAATGCTAAAGAAGAAGTTGAACGGGATTTAATTTTAAGAAATTAGCTTCTGAAGAATCATTATTTTAATTTACGCGGAATATACGACCCCTGTCTTAATGACTAATGCTAATTTAGTATCGCATTTCATTTGAATATAATTATCATTCGTTATGTGTAGGCTCGTGCTATCAATTAATGGTAAAATGACTAGATGTCCCCGATTAAGCGGGATATCCACGACTTGACGTACCCCTGATTAGTTTAAGATTGAAATATAGTTTTATTAGATAGTGTATATATGGGGACAACGAAGGCTCCTTCCTCTAGAGACAAATTAGGATGTCTGGTGCCCTTGGAAACAATATTGTCTTCAGAATCAATGGCAACATTGGATAAGCCTTTAAAGACTGCGATGAAGACCAGATCTTAGATTTTTTCGGGGGAGGTCTACTGTTCACATAATTACCAGTAGGAAGGTTTACCGTTAAAGACAGTTTTGTTATACACAGGTTTTACTGTACATAGAGAAAACCCCGAGTTTGTATTTTGGATCTCTTTCTTTCAACAGGTCGGGACCAAAATTTGATACAGATGCCAATTTTCATTTATTGACCGAGCGAAACGATGTCTCTGTTTATACTTAACCGTTCAGCATTTAGTCTGTCTGTAAATTTGATTGTTACGTACTCACAACAAAAAGCTTCGATTCTCTTCAGATTTGGTATGAATGCTTCGTCAGGTCATTAAAAACGACGTATATGTGAGGATTTTTATATTTTTGGTTCCGTTTCAAGATGGTGGTCGCTTTTACGATTTCAGTGTTTGGCGAGTTTTGACACCATTAACGCATTTTAGTCACTTTGGTAATGGCAAGACATTTAATTGTAATTTTGTTAATACTGATAAAAGCAGACATTTATATGCAGTTTAGTGAATACTTAGAAAAGAAGACATTCAATTGTAATTTTGTGAACACTGATAAAAGTAGAGAGTTCTGTAAATAATACACATTCGAAAAAAGAAAGAAAGAGGGGTTAATATTTTAAAGACTGCAATCAAGAACAGATCTCAGATTTTTTCCGGAGACGAGGTCTACTGTTTACAGAACTGCTAGTTAAGAATTTTTAAGATCTTTATTGAAGCTAAAATATAAAAATATGCTTTTTAGGTTTCAGTTTTTTTCAGTTTTCAGTTCTAAATGGTGCAGTTTGATTCTGGTAGTTTATATAATTCACGAGCGCTTGAAATCTGCTTTGATTTTTATTTCGATTAGCTTACAGCTGCTGGCGCTACGGGGCACCGTAGCAACAAGGTTCATTTCATAACAACCTCGTACTGATGCAAGAACTCTGAAGATGGATGGCCCAGAAGAACCAAGGGTTAGAAGTGGGTGTTGATAAATATATGACAGTTATGAACGATTTGAATAACTTAAATTAACTTGTAACTTAAATTCTCATTTGAATGTAGCGAGCATGCCAAATTTTTCAACAAGGAAACGAGTGCTGAGCAATATTTAATCTAGCGATTCAACGCAGTATCTACAAATGACGTATTTTGAGATATAGTTGCTTTCGTGAAACATCACGATATACAATTCAGTAATCTATATGCATCATTTATATGCAACTAAAAGTTGCTTTCTGAGTCGATTATTGTGCAACGGATTGTTGCAGTTAGTTTAATTTTTCCAAAACAAATAGCACACATTCTTGTATAGTTCGCAACAGTGCGCTTGGCATCGTAATCGTAAAACCGAACGGCATTTCGGTTTAGTTTAGTTTGGTTTTTAAGCAATAGGAGAGCTATTTTGGGACGGCCCTCGTAATTATGAACAATGGTTATATAACGAGGACGACAGATGAGCTGGCACCCCTCTCTCCAAACTTCCGCACCGCACTAGCGGGAGGACGCCGGGCCCCCTACGTATGATTTAACGTGCAACAGGCCCACATACAAGTCGGATTTTCAGTGGAATCGGGTTTCGAACCTGAAGATCTACGGCCTCAAAGCTGGGACCTTGCCACTGGGACACCGCAGCTCCGAACATTATTTCGGGTACATTCAAAAAAAAGTTAAGGAAGGTAATTGGTTGAGTTCCCCAATGATTTTTTTGGTTGATTTGTCTGATTTTTTTAGAACAGTTATTTACAGTCAAAAAATGATATTTTTATTTTTCGAAAATAACTGAAACGTCCCCAGTTAATATGAAGCATAAACAATACTACCAACTATGCCAAATTTATTTGTTTTTGGAATCAATTTTTTTTTAAAAAATTTCTCTTGATACACGTTACAGTATAAGCATCGGAGTCGTTTTTGAAAAAATTCCTTCTATCAATTCAGCTCTTACCAAAGGTAAAATAAAGCTGCCAATATTTAATAAATTAGTTTCAATCACCATCGTTAATCCAACACCTAACAAACGACATTCACTTGATAAAACAGTCATCAGCACATCCATTTTGCTTAACTACCCTTTAAATTCGATCAACTTTTAATTTAGAACTCCCTCCCAAAGTAAATAAACAGCTTAACAACAGCAATCCCATTCATTCCAAGAAAGCAATCAAGTCAATCGAGTGATGTATGAACTGTTGCCATTCAGGCTTTACAGAATTTCGGTGGCTGTAACGGGATATCGGTTGTAGCACGAACCTCATCTGGGATCCATTGAGATGGCCGCACCTGGTTGGCGCCATCCACGTTCGGGGACTATTTACTATAAGAGCGGAGAAAGCTTCGTATCGATTATGTCAAAGCTTTGAATCGAAATCGGGAATTTCCGAAATTACGATCGTTAAACCTGTCCCGGATGACCGAGTTGAGTCGTTTATATTCTTATTTAGAGAAGGGTTGAAGGAATGTGAAAGGCCATGGGATGAAGAATATGGAAGATGTTTTGGGGGACCTAAAATCAGCTGCTGGGAATGGGTAATTGAAATAATTATTGATTAGACTAATCAGAGTATAAAATGTTAAGTAAAAAAATGATGACTTATTGTCTTTGAGTCTTTTTTCTTTGTTTGCGTTTTAGCCTTTTTATTATAAAAAATATTATATTATAAACAAACGTATAGCAGAACGGCACGGCGCGAATCTGTCTCTTTCTTCAGCATAACTGTATAACTTAAATTGCACATAAATTGTATATTGATTATAAGAAAGATCTCATTTGATTGTTATGCTGGACGATTTGCATCTTTTTTCATGGTTATAAAAATGAGAACTTCGTATATATATATTACCGAATGGTTAGAATAAAAGCATCCCTATAAACAAAAAACAATCATAGTCGTAAAATAATTCAATCCATAGTCAGGTGCATAGTAATTACGAGTTATAAGTAGTACAGTGGTCCAATATAACTATTGTCTTAAACCTCATTGAAACTTCAGTTTAAATAATGTATGTGATATTTTAATTTTTTAACTTACTTAACTAATCTTTTAATGACACCTCATTTTAATTACTTCTACTTTCATCGTAATAAGCGCACTACAACTTTCTTTTCGAGTCACGAGTAGTTCCGGGAAAATTCCCTTCTCTGGGTACTTGAGCGTTCTGCGCATTCCTGTCTGCCCTTTTTGATTCCAACATGTAAGGAAATAACAGTGTCGCGCTGCTTCGCATGTTAACTCTGAATTTCTGGTCATGGAGCTAAGTAAGAACTGAATCCTTTACCATGAAGAAATATCTTCAATGACTGAATAAAAGAAGATTGACTCAACTAACGTTGTTTCCTTGTCTCAGATATTCGACATTTCACCTTTAATGAAAATGCTACATGTATACAAAGTAAAATAAGGTAAGCAGCTCTATCGTAAAAAAACCGACAATTTTTCCTAGATGTTTCTCTAATTTTAATTTTTTCTTTTTTATTGGCTCATTCGTTTTCCCATATTCCGAAATGCATACGAGATTTGGTGTTCTTATGACCTTGTAATCACCCCCCACCCGCTTTCTCCAGTGCTTTGTGAGGTACAGTTTAATCCTGACCACTTATACATTAAGTGTATAATATATTAAAAAGCTTAAGATAAAAGTTTTTCCTTTTAGACACATGATTCCATTAATCTTGTCTTTAGTTTATTTAACGAGTGGTTAGGGTTTTATCTGTCTTCTAGGTTTACACGCAAAATTGGTTATACGAAACAAAAAACTCGATGTTAGAATGGATAACAGAAATAAATGATAATTCCATTAATCAATTTTTCGCTAAAGAAAACTTGTGAGCAAGATGGAAGGCGAAAGTAGATATATGACTTTTGTTTGTAGATGTAAGGGAAAAAAATCTCACTCCTCTCCGCCATTTCCGCCTATAATTTCATAAAATGATCTATGAAGATGAAAGAGAAAGAAACTGATGAGAGCTTTCAAACGAGGTGTCACATGCTTAGGTTAAAGAGCAATTAAAGTTAGGAGTTGAAAATCACATTTCAGCCCCTAACTTCTAAGCAATAACAGCTATCGAAAAACTTGCAATACAAAAGTTGTACTTTATTGGGAGGCTATAATTCGCCTAATTTAAATTATCTTTCTATCTTCAGTCGTAAGTGAGCTATGGGGAAATGAAGATTTCAACCTCCACCTGTTCCACTCCCTTTCAGCTGAATGACCCATCTACGAAATCGGCAGATATATTTACTCTCTACAACATATCCCTATTTCTATAAAGAATCTACCTGAAAGGAAGAATTTCTGACATCATACTTTTTTATTTTTTTGTATAGAAATATACTAAGAGAGCGTATTTTAATCACTATAAAAACTTGGACACAGAGATTTTGAGCAGTCTCCAGCCCGAGTCTGACAAAAACATAATCCCTGCACTTGTAAAAGTGGCATAGCAGAGTCTATACTCATCAACGGAAAAAAAAATTGGAATTCATTAAAAGTGGGAAGGCAATTTGGTGTTCCCAAGTTTTTGTCTGGTTTTTACTGTCATTTCGTCTGAATATCACAGGAAAAGTTTAGTTTGGACGTTTATAGCGGATTTTCATACATGCCATTCGAGAACACTTGTTTGCATGACACATATAGACACAATTTTTTTTTACCATACATTACGACGGACCTGGGAGTATCCGAGAAGTTTTGCTTAGTTTCCTTTACATTTACCCTGCTTTGAAACAAAACAACATGAAACTTTTTTTCGGGGACAGGCCTCATGGTTTTGAATCTTGGTCAGATGAAAAGGACGTCACCTGAGCCTGTAAACTCCTGTTCAAGTTTCAACGTCACACTGACGGGAGGATACCTGGCCCTCGACTGCAGATTTAAAGTACACCAGGCCACAGACACAGCGAATCTTTGGTGCAATTGAATTTTTAACCTGGAACCTTTCGGTTCTGAAGCCTAACGTGGTCTAGGAAGCATTTGGGAATGTTGAAGGGAAAACGCTACCGATATTGCAACATGTTTTTCAGATGCAACTTAACTGATTAAGGCGCAAAGGCGCATGTTGGTTAGCTCGGTAACGAGGCAGCAGACAACCTAGCCAAACAAGCTACTAAAGAAGGGACTCACCTCCATCTTCAGGCCCCGAAATGTCATCTAAAGAAAATGTTTATGAACCTCTCTCAATAAATGGCAACAAGACTGGGATTCAGGCGACATTGGGAGAGCAATTTTTAATATACTCCCTAAAGTCACTCTAACCCCAGCTTCATGGTCAAGAGAATCCATCCTCTTCGCTACAGGCCACGGTCCTTTCCCAGCTATCTCTATAGATTCCGGCTTCATCATTCAGATATCTGCACATGCGGGGAAAAGGAAGACCCTCTCCACTACGCAACTTCCTGTCACATGATGTTATCTTATTATTTTAGAAAACCAAGTGAAGAAAATACTCAACTTTGGTGGAAAAGTGTACTTTCAAATAAACTATCAAGAATAGAAATAGCTAAACTCATACCTTTCCTCACTGAAAATGAGAACCTCATAAAACAGCCAACAGACGCAACTAGTTCATTCGACTCGACCCAGATTTCTCTCCTTCACCAAGACCTCAGACTTATGGACTAAGACCCTCTAGAGGTTCAATATCTAGGACCCTATTCAGTCCTCCTAAAAGTATATAGATGCAGCCAACTTTTGTGACCAGTCTTAAAATTGTTTTTGTTTCTCGAGTCTTTCTTTTCATATGAAAAACACATTTTTGATCGTTTTAATAATTATCACATGTTTTTCACCGATGATGTTAAAACACTGAATGTAACCTTTTTTTTTGTTCAATAAAGTTTCTACGCACTCTCATCCAAACTGCAAAAAGGAGAATTTTTATCTCTGGAGTCAGGGGTGTATCGTGGTGTAATGTAAAGTCATTTATTGTGTTGAAAAATAAGCAATAAATTATTCGTTAACTAACATTTGGATTATGCACTTTAAATAATTTACAATAAATTTAAGAAAAATAATGATGTAAAACAAAGATCAAAACTGCAAAATCTAAAGCAAATAAGATTTCGGTACAGAGTTGGCCAGATATTTACAAATTTCTTAAAACAAATCCATATTCTTCTGTACATAGTTCAATAAGAAAAATAAGCCATTATCATCTTATTAACGACTGAAGCAGCAATAACAGTCATTTACAATGACAGATGCAGATTTTCTATAATGAAGCAATGAGTAACTGACAGTTGATCTTCCTTTCCCATCAAAAATTGAACTGCTGAACGATGAGATCTGCCCTTTTTCTATCATTTTAAAGAAAATGAATCAAACTCGATGCATCAGGCTTTCATTTTCTTGCTTTCCGCAAAATTGTGTAGGAGGACGGAGACGTACGCCTTCGTTGTTAGCAGGCGGAAGAGCACTCAGAAGTTAATTTGCATAACTAATTTGTGTTTGTCAGATTTTCGGCCGTCCGCAAAAGAATTATTTACACAGTGTGTGACTGACAACTGACTGACAGGGATGCATAATTTTAACGACCTTCCTTTTCTTTCACTTGTTCAATGAAGCGAAGAAGAATTGATATTTTCTTGTCTGAAACGTCTTCACATATTCCAAAGCATGAAGCAAATGTTTATTGTTTTAGAACAGAATTCAGTCTTTGCTTTTTCTAATTTTTTTTCGAGTAAAAATTTGTTGTTCGAAACGAATATATTAAAACAGTATTGAAACTCGTTTATTGTAGTCTTCACAAGGTTTTTAAATAGATGAAAGAGATAAACAATTAGAATAATATTTTTGGATGATATTTTAGGAGGTTCCAGTCCATTTCCATTTTGGAATGTTGCGCGCGAAGTTATGCATAACACACGCGAACGTCAAATCGTAGAAAGAGAAGATCAAATCAGAGGCTGGATTTTTTTTATAACTTCAAAAAAGGTATCGGTATGCCCATTTGAAGGTCATCGGGAATAGGCTAAATAGTTGAGATACTGAAAATTATAGTACATAATTAAACATTGAAAGGCGCGGATAAAAAGGAGTTCGATGTCAACCATGACTATTTTTTATTTACACGCACATTTCACCTCATTCCCAGAAAAACATCATTCTTAAACGCAATGATAAAAAAATCTGTCAAACTTTCTATGCTGTAGGTGATCGGGTGACAAACAATTTAGACAGCGAACAATTTCATGAAAAATTTTTCAGGAATGTTCTAAAAAACACATTATGGAACAAACACAAGAAACGACTCATAGTGTAAGATTTTTGGAACTGCATATTATTGAAATCTGTGGCACCTCCGCAGGAGAGTTGAAAAGACGAAAGAAGGATACCGAAGAGCTACCAGAAACAGCAGTGAACTCATGAGATAAACAAATGATAACAAAAATCGAAAGTTAAGTGTGAAGAATTATATTTATATCAGCGGTTTCTGGAACCAGATACCAACAGCTGCATACATAACCTTCTTACGAGCAATTGAATTTATATTCTCGAAATTTCAGCAATTTTTTTCTAAGTTTGTATTAGAATAACTGATAACATTATGGTGTCTTATAATACGTCGATGGTTCAAAAAGTGAGGTAACTAGTCCTCTGAGAGAAAAGGTTTCTTCACGAAATCAAAGAGATAGATAAAGGTAGAAAGGCAGTGTTACATATTACTTTTCCAAATAGTCACCCTGGTTGTTGAAGCTTTCGGACCATCAGTGCACCAATTTATCGAAACCGGCATAGAAGAAATCAGGGTCCAGGTCGCGGAGCCACTTAACGACGGCTTCCTGGACTTCGGCATCGGTTCTGAAATGTCTCAATAGATCAAAGAGATGAAAATCATTTGGTGCGAGAAGGTCACGAAACAGGTGTGAAGAAAGTCCACTGTTGAGAATGTCAACCACAGAAACATTGGAACACCTTCCTTATAACCGGGAGTGCGGGATCACGTGGACCTCGCGCCACGTAATTTCATCTCTTCGGACTGTTGAATTCAGAACCGAGGCCGATGTCCAGGAAGCCGTTGTTAAGAGGCTCCGTGACCTGAACCCTGATTTCTTCTATGCCGGTTTCGATAAATTGGTGCACCAATGGCCCAAATGCTTCAACAACCATGGTGACTACGTGGAAAAGTAATAGATACTAATGCCTTTCTACCTTTGTCTATCTCTTTGATTTCGTGAATAAATCTTTTCTCTCAGAGGACTTGTTACCTTACTTTTTGAACCAACTACGTATAAGTGGAGTGCCGAAAACTGTACTCACTATAAAAACCAAGCAAAAGATAGGCATTGTTGTTATTACATAAGAAATAAACAGCAAGTAAAAAATTACTTTTGGATCGCCATAATAAATCAAATTCCAATACAAATCTGTGATAAATCGATAATTCGTTAAATAATATCGCCTTTTCTCTGATTATTATCGCTAGGCAATGTATACCGAAACAAAGTACCAAATTCTGTAAAAAGTGGCCTTTATAACAAACATGTTGATGTGATAGGGCTGAGCTTTCATTATACGTGATCAGTTTTGTGATTTTCTTATTCCACCTTTTTTGAGTTCATTGATCCACCCGAGCAGCTGGCAAGTTGGAAGAGCGAAAAGATGAATGCACCTAATCTGCATTCCTGCAGCCATGGATTTTCCATTCCACTTGTCTCGCAGATGCGTTAATTACCACCGAGGAAGAAAAAGACGGGGACGATATGCTCCACTCAGCCATTTAACAAAGCTTAAAATCGGCCGCTTTGTTTCTTTGGGTGATGTCCAAAACAAAGCAGAGGTAATGACGCTTGTAATCGGTTCAGCATTTGGCGTGTTGATGAATGTCTTGCGAACACCAATAGGATTGATTTCGGGCTCTGACAGCTCGCACTCTTGTCCAATAAAAATGAAGAGTCACTGACTGCTGTTGCTTTCCGTTGGGGCATTTTTTTTAATGGATCAAATTGCAAAATGATCGGACGATTAAATTTGATTTAAGAGATCATGTTATTTTCTAGAACAGGGCTTCCCGAACTTTTTTTCCCTCGCGTACCTCTTGATTAGTCATTTTATTTTTCCAACCATCCGTCTATACAAAGAAGTTTTTATCAATAATGTTAAAGGTCTGGGTAAGATTAAAAGTCAAGTGACTGTAATTTATTTATTTTCAGGACTTATTTTTGATTATACATTTTATTCCATTTTTACAATAGTTTTAGTTCAATGTCAAAACATATGAAATCAGCATTGTAATAATTTTGAATGAACTTATAAGGATAGCTAAAAATTTCACTTCCTTTTGCTTTCTTTTTTACTTATTTTGAGGGTAAGTTTCGGACTTGCACGACTTTCACTTTCACTTTTTACACAAACTTGGGGAAACAAAATTCTGTAACATTTCTAATCCGTTATGTTTTCTTGTATCCGCCATTACCGACTTTCAGTTCACGTACCCCCAGGGGTACGCGTACCACAGATTGGGAACCTCTGTTCTAGAAAGGAAAAAATATTGTCGCATAGGGAGGTCATTATCTTGTTTGAAAACAAGCTTGAAGTGATACGAACGCAAAATATTTTGATCATAGATGATTTTTAATGAATTATCTATGTTTTGTTTCCTTTTTTGGAATTATCAATCAATTGTTAATGTTAAGTTATCACGAATTCAAAAATTAGATAAACGTTGAGGAATCGAATCCTTCAGATCTAGGAGTTTATGCGATAAAGAGCTGATTTGAAAAGTTTTTTTTTTCCTCTGTATAAAAATATATAAATCCAAATTTAAAGAGAGAAATTATAAATTCTTCACACTTATGTTAGTTCTTGAAAAGGTGCTAGTCACATTTCAGTACATGCCGTTTGATTTCCTATTCAAATATAGGAGAAATGAAAAGTACTATAATCGGACTATTTTACCATTCGAGACTATGCAGTGTGTTTCACCAATTCACTGTGATGAGTTGCCCCTCCCCTCAAATAGCGAGAGGAAATAACTGCCAGGAGCTTTCTCTCATGAATATAACTGGGTCTGGCCTTGAAACTGGTTGCGAGGTAGCTAGAATTCAGACATATCAAAATGATTTTAAATTATTTGAAAAACTTAAAAATATCGAATTAAAAATTATAATTATCTGGTACAAATTTAAGCCTGTACCAGTTTTCATATGAAGGGTTCAGAGTTAAAGTGAACTATGTCCATAAGATTCATTTCTGAGAAACATATCTCAAAGTTGATTAACTGCATTTGAAACTAGCTGATAACCCTGCGTTGCTCCGGATCCATATTTTTTCATATGCCCGCGCCCATTATTTTCAGTAAATATTGTCACGAACTTTGCAGGTGCCAACTTCACTTTTTCATCCTTATCCGCATTTGATTTCAACATTAAATTGGCGCGACACATTTTATGTCCAGCAGCATGTTAGCTGGATTAAAACATATTACCTTAACTGCGAGAATGGCGCTAGAGTTTCCTCGACGGGGGGGGGGGGGGTTTTTCCCCCCGGGGGGGGTGATGTCCGCGGCCGGGGGGGGGCGGGGAATGAAATTGATCTCAAATTTTCGCCAGATTATTATTTATGAACTACAGTTGAATACCCAGTACAAAAATTTTCCCCGACGGGATACAAAATTTTTCCCAGACAGAGGGGAACAGCATCCCCGACGGGGGCCCTGGCCCCCCGGTCCCCCCTCTGGCGCCACCCCTGCTTAGCTGTCAACAATGGAAGAGAAACACGCAAATAAATATTTTATTTCATTGCAACGATGAAAAGTATTGTTGTAAATGGATATTAGGCAAAAAACTCCCGAATTCACCCCTTAAATTAAATAAAAATATAATTCGAATTTTAAAATAATTTTTATGGCTTTGGCTTCCCCTTGTGCTAATCCATCACTGTGCCAAATTTGGTCGCCGTAAGTCCAACGGTGTGGGCGTGCTTAAAGAACCAAAAAACGAGCACTCACACATACTTTCCTCTTTTAGATATATAGATAACAGTGAAATTCTAACTGCTCTTGCTGCCTGGTGGACGAAAAAAGAACTATGGACTTGAATCCTTATTACACATAACATTTCTACATTAACATGGAAGTGTTAGTGCAAAATGGACAAAAAAGGACTTGGTTCACTTTAACTCTGAAAATTCCATATAGTACTCGCTTTTTTCCATGTCTTTTACTATTTTCTCAAAGAAGAAAGTTTAAAATTGCTTCCTACGAGCAGTAAATAAATTTATTTTTTCCGCACAAGGTAATTATCTCGATGGGGACAAACATTTCAGATTCCTTCCGAAGCAAAATTAATGATAATCGTGGTTATATTTGAACTGCTTAACTTAAAAGCACGAGAATACTCGTGTATCGAATTATCGCATTTTTAGTCTTAAAACTAAAATTTAATCATAAATTAGTTCTATAATTTTACACAAAAATTAAGTAGAATATCTAAACATCTCAAGTATTATATGTCTTCTGACATGAATGAAAACAACAGCCCCTTTCCTAAGCAGAAGGGGCCATCTTATTAGATAGCAAAGAAAATTATTAAGTTAAGTGGTTAAAAATGCATAGCAACAGAGTTATTATGATTGCCATAAGAATGGCAATCATAATGACTGTAAGTTTCCTACACAATTTACTCAATTGTTGCAATACATTTCTAAGTCACATGAAGGGACTTTCTTGCGCATTCTTCTTCAAATATTTCCCCAAATTCCACCCCAGAACAGTGCCAAGAAATATTTATTCCGTGCTATAAAGTTTCCAAGAAACGCTTAGATGGATGAAGGGAGGTTTCTCAGCTTTTCTCTAAAGAATGATCTGGGCCATCCCGTACGAAGGAAATGTATTTAAAATACACTTTATGGCAGTTAATGCTCGAAAGGCTCTCTGTCTGAAGGCAGACTGATGGCTTCTGGCATGGAAATCTCCTTCGTGGAAACCATTTCTCAATTTGAATGTATCCAGCGATCTCGCACTCTGGCTGCCTTCCAAGGAAGAAGGGGTGGCGGATTTTTCTCGCTGGTTACACCATGTGAGAAAAAGGATGATCATAAAAAGAGAAGGGATGCGGAGGAAATGTCAAGCTGGGAAACATTCTACTTACATGGGTCACAAACCAAATAATACAAAATCCAGGAATCGCTGGGAAAAGAATAAGAGATGGTCTCCAGTCTTGATTGGTGGCTGCGAGTAACTGTTTTAAATGCTGATTTTTCACCCAAAAGTGATTCTTAAGTTTCTAACATTAAGCATTTTGTAATCTGTTTTCATGAACTACAAGACGAATAGTTTTTTATTTGTACTGGCAAAATACTCAAAACTAACATTATGCAAAATGATTAAGAATTTTAAACTAATTATGCATCAATACTGCTATATACTCGTCTGGAATATTATGTGTAAATGTTAAGCATCGTATAAAATAAGTATAATTGAGACGAAGTATAATACGGTATTCTCACGAAAATTTCTTTGTTGCGTAAAAGAGCAAGTAGGTGGCAGAAATAAAGATGGATATATTCTAATTATTCTATTGAAAAAATACTAGATAAAAATTCCAATTTATTTGTTTGTTGAAACATTATTATTAGAATTACGTTTTAGAATTTTCAGGAAGATACTCCTTTTGACCTATTCATGCCTAACCGATGAAATTTATTCTTATTTCACTCTCGTTCTTTGCTTTTAAATATTATTTTATTTTCGATGGTTCCGAGTTAAATGTGTAACGCAGAACTAAGTATTTTCTAGATCATATTCATCAGCCTATTCTAGCATTGCCAATAAGGGGGAAAATTACCCCAAAAATGGCTAAAATAACAATTTTCATTTTATTGGCTAATTTCGTTGCTCTTATTGCATCAAAATTTCAAATTTGTACCTTTAATATTTTAGAAGGTATTTAGATTTTTATTTACGATTACTAATGAAAAACATGAGCGAATGGCAACTTTAAATGGCTTTTTCTCCATGTCGGAGTTTTCTGCATTTTCATGTTTTCAAGATGCTAAGGCTGTTTTTCTTTTTAAGATAGAGCTTTCAAATTTTTTGTACACGTTTAGCGTTATGTATATGATAAAACTGTGCATGCAATAGGCATTCAGTTGCTTAGTGTTTTTTATATGCATGATATAAAATGAGGTACTTCTAAATTTCCTCATTTTTCATCATATAATTCAGCATTCAGCAAAATATCTATAATTAATCGATAATTAATCGATACACTTTAAAATCCATGCATATTTTTGTATAATATATTTCAGTGAATCTACAAATAAAATTTGACGCAAAAATATTGATATTTGAAGAAATATTAGGATTTAAAAAAATGAATTTTTCTTTAAAAAATTTAAATTCAACTAAACAAGCCGATCAAAATAGATTCTTCTCCTCAAGATGACTTTGAGATCATTAAGTCACAATATTATCAAAACTTTTTCAATAGGATACTTCAAATTTAAAAAAAAATGTTGAGAAGGCAATGTGTCCGCTTAATCTTCGTTTTGCAGGCAAATTTGAAGGCAAAGAAGGAAATTGCAACAAGTTTTAACAACAACAAGTTTGCAACAAGTTTCTTCACCAAAGATCACTATTCCTCTTTGTCTTTTAGTGTCAAACATTGGATGGGTTAACTTGCTTTGTAAGCGCTGATTTTCAACACTGGGGTAAATGTCCCTCTTATTCACGTCTTAGCGGTATAAAGGAAAAAATCAAAACTAACTAAAGACAATAAGTTTAAGAAATGGTATTTTTTAAGTATTAAAGTGCAATTATCCGCGTAAATTCAATTAAATACCTACAAGAATTCTTGAGTATTGATTAAATATTGAATTCAATATTGATTAAAATTTTGTGAAAAAATATAGCTTTCGACTTTTCCGTTCATCAAGTTTTCCAAAGTATCCAAAAATGACATGAATGTTTGGATAGTTCTGCATATTGCCCTCTACATATAACACACGTTACTGGCAATAATATTTTATGATATTGTAATTTCTATTTTCCCATTATATTGAATAAGTAGAGGACTTAACTGGTTCAATGGTTTTTCTTTAAAAACTAGAAAATCATCCTTTAAGGTATGACGGGTACAAATTGCCTCTTCATTCGAGAAATTTCCCGTCAAATTTGACGTATTTAAATAGATATATATGCGAGAGAAATGTTCAACATTAATTGAAAACAAATAAAATAAACATATGTTTTATGACAGGAAATATTTTTTTATTTACATATTATACAAAAAAACCTCTTGGTAAACAACATTCCGTGTGAAGTATTTTTCGTTGTTTAACAATTTTCCTTGTACTTCAGATGTCTAATAAAAACAAAGCACTTCTCTGCCTGTCAAAAGTTGCCAAAAATATTATCAAATTATATTATCACAATTGCAATTAATAATCAGATGCATCGTGGCGTCCAAACTATATCACGCGCATGATATCCCACTGAAGTGATTTACTACTTTCTATTAGCTCTATGAGCCTTATCCCGCCTCAAACCGCCCCATTCGACAGAGGCTTGGACTCGGGCAGTTTCGGATGTCTGAGTGCATTTTACGGGAGAAAAGTAGTTCCTTTCTTTGTTGACAATTAATCGCCCAAATTCGGGTGCCTTTCTTCTGGAAATTCTGTAAAGAAAGGGGGATTCCATTCTTTTTTCGTGTACGAAAATTGACTTCAATTTTTCAGGTTCTGGAATTCTCAATCTAGCCGGGTTCAGAGAGTTAAAAAAAGGAAATTAATTTGAAATATAAACGCTTCCAAAAAATATTATCAAATTATATCATCACGATTGCAATAAGTATTCAGATGCATCTTAGCGTCCAAACTATATGACGCGCATGATATACCACTGACGTGATTTACTACTTTCAATTAAAAAACGAAAATTAATTTAAAATATATGATTAATATATTTTAAAATTTCTCGGGAACTACTGATTATAGCGAATTAAATTTTATATCAATAGATAGAAAATTTTATTTCACTATTTTAGAGCTATTAAATTTGAAATTAGAATGATAATTACTTTTTTAGATTTAAAATTACTGAAATTTAGGTGCTCTAACAATGAAATAATGCTATTTGACGTCTCGCAGTGCTATGGCGCGAGTTTTATTATTGGTGACCGATTATTGGCGTTACCGAGACATCTGGGCTATTATATTAGTAATGCTTCCCATTTTTTCTTTTGCAATTCCTTTTTGTTGTCCTGATACGACTGTATACGAAAAGTAACGAAGTGCTGAAAAGATAGTATTTAAAAGGTTGGTGATTTCATTGTTTTCATTGAGGTTATGATCAAATGTCTAAAGTCCCTGAAAAGCATTTTGTGAAAGTGGAACTGAAACAGGAATAAAGAGTAAATCTAGGTTAAAAAGCAACAAAAGTCATGATTCTAATCTCAGATGTCAAGAGAAATGATAGTTTTGCAAAACGCTTAGCGAATTTGAAAGAGTCATATCAATTCAGTTTATTTGCCAAATGACACAAAGAGTTATGAATTTTATAGACTAATATGCAATACAGTAAGCAAATCTATTTAACTGAGAATATTTAAAGTTTCTATTATTGAAATTTTTAATTATAGAATATGTCTGATCGGCTACTTCTGATACAAGTAAGAATAACTGTCATCAAAAGAAGCAGAAACAGATCTCGACGGTGATTTTAAAATAATTAATATGACCAAGGATTGTTCAAAAATATCAAATTATGAACAGAAATGGAAGAAAGGAAAGGTGAATAAAGTAACAACAAAAGAATTTTAGTATAAAAATTGGCCGTAGTTATGTAATTGGTAACAAATTTCAAAATGAATATTTTGAGATAAAGCTATTTCCGCAAAATTTTAGAGGAAAAATTCAAACGCGTATTTAAGTACAGTTTGAAATTGTTATCCCCGAAATCTACAGTATAGTAGCTGGTTCCAGTTTGCATAACTGGAACCAGTCTGATTTTGAGAGTAGAAAAATAAAGCTTTCTTATTTTACATTCAAGAGATAAAAGTTTATTCTTATTTTTAACTTCCTATAAATTTATTATTTTTGTACCACGAGAGAACTCTCAGTGCGTAAATCATACTCATATACCGCCTTCAATTAAGAAAATAGTTTTACCGCCTATTCGAAAATAGCTTCGTTGTCGGAATCTCTTTTGAAAGTTCTTGTCTCCAGCTGTCATCGTCCGTTTATATTTTCAACAGCTGCTTGTGTTTCAACGGCAGCAACTGATGTTGGGTGACATCCCATTAGTGTCAAGAGAAACAGTGTTTAAATGCGATATCACGTATTCCGGATTTATTAGTGATTTAAATAAACTTCGATTTTAATCATTTGTTTCTGATCATTTATTTTTTGATAACTGATATTAACAATAAAACCATTTTTAGTTGTTTCAACAACCTAAACGTGATGGTCATTATCGTTATTCAGTGGTGTAAATGCTTCTGACACAATGACATATGCTTGGGGAGAATTTTTTAACACATAACAGACAGTATACATTAACAGCAATATGAACTTC
Organism: Araneus ventricosus; assembly: GCA_013235015.1. Taxonomy (NCBI): domain Eukaryota; kingdom Metazoa; phylum Arthropoda; class Arachnida; order Araneae; family Araneidae; genus Araneus; species Araneus ventricosus. Next base: position 1,460,160 of record BGPR01000067.1, read on the forward strand.
ATCAATTACAATACTTTCATAAACAACCTATTAATCACATCAGCAACATCATCAAGTCATAAGTTAAAAGTAAAATAAAAACTACATTTCATAACAAAATTCAAAACGCGAAATTATCAAGTTGAAAGTCCATATCTCCTTCAGACACAAGTTTTCGTTTTCACTAGTTATCTAAATATTCTTTTAATAATTGTATGCAGTATTTTAATCAAAATGAAAACGATAAAAAGTTAATAATTCGAATAGCATTGCTTTACTGCCACATTGATTAAAAGTTCAACAAAAGGACATTGAAAAAGCATTTTAATAGCAAGTCTTACAAGATACTGTGGCGCTGCGGTCAAGACTTCAGACAGAGAAGTGAATTGGCGACGTCGAGTTTAATATGACTACAAATGGATGCGCAACTGCGCAGCAATTCAGTTTCGAATCATTCCTTGTTTCGTTTTAGATATCGATGTCGCTTTTGTTTATGTGAATTAAGATGTTGTTTATAGCCGTCGAGTTGGTTAATTGCATCATTAATTAGCGGACCGTTTAATATCGACGGTCTAGTTCACAAGAGCAACATCTCAAAAAATTGATTTTATTGAGCTAGACATACTTTAAGAATAGCACTGAGCTCCTTTACGCAGTACAAACCTCAGCTATGAATGCCTATGCAGTATATGAGTTTCAAATCTGAGCGATGTAAACTGGATTTTTTAGAGCAATGTCAAATTTTGAATTAATATTTCATAACTAAAATCTGCAGTTGTTATTTTTTAACATATCCCACTTAACATCGGCCCACTTAAAAAAAGTGGGTCGATGATTTGTTCAATTTTTTTTTTGCCATATACCCCGACTTCTTCTTATCTATCTATGAGGGAGGAAATCCAACAATTAAACCTCCACCCATGAAATTTTATAAGTAATTACCGAAAGTATTATTCTTCCCTCTCCCTACTTTCTCGTATACATACACAATACAATGCGCTCTGTGTTTAGCTTTGTAGTGTAGTGAAAAGAATCGAACATGCATTTTAGATACCTTTCCTTTGAGAAATTGGATCGAAAATTTTATACTGATCTACAATTTAGGTGTAAAGGTCACATATTAAAATTCATATATTTTCCATGCTGGGTTCTTGAGTTATAGCGTTAACGTTGAGTTATAGCACACGAATAGACATAGCGACAAACAGCCACCCCAATGATGGATTTGTCCAAAATTTATTACAGATCTACAATTCTTGTGATGCATCCGCATACCAATTTTCCTCCCTCTAAACCCACGTTCCAACGGCCTGTCTTTCCACGAGTTTCGTCCGCGGTTCACGTTATTCCCTGTCGTCGGAACCGGAAGAATTGATGTGGTTCGAGGGCTTGTAAGTGCATCTGTTGTTTCCCGCGTTATGGAGGTAAATAGCACGTACATCAAAGGAAGGGGGAGTGGCCAGACGGCGTCAGTGCATCCGTCCACTCCAGCGCTGCCGAGAGATTTGCCAAATCACTCGCCTTAAGAACGGCACGACTGTTTGGAATTCCACCGAACACAGTCCACAAGTGCGAACCTCGAGGGACTCGAGGTTTGATAAGCCACACGCCGTCGTAACAAGGCTTAACTCATTGCGTTTTTGAGTTGTCATGCTCACCGACGAACAGATGGACAGACATAAGTGCAAAAATATTTTTCGGACTCAGGAGCAGTAGCGTACCGACGGTGGGGACAAGGGGATGTATAGATGTCCCAGGCGCCAGTCTTAGGCGAACAAAACATTAGTGCGTTTATGCCACTTCTTAAAAGAAAATATGATGAGGGGGAGAAATAAATAATATATGCCCCAGGCGCCATTTACCATTGGCACGCTAGTGATGACAAATGCGGGGGAGGAGAAAATCCTACTATGCCCCGGTTGCCGCCTACTCAAGCTACGCCACTGTCCGAGTGGTGTAAAATGTGAAGATTCACCAAAATCTCGAAGTTTTTTCTGTTCATTACAATATTTTCTATACTTCATATATGAGAAAGTAAGAACGACAATACCCGAATGGCAGTCGTTTATGCTGGTTTCAGAAATGCGAAAACAACGTTTTCCTAATCTTTTATGTTACTTCACGTGTGGTTAGCACAGACTCTGAACAAAAGCAAAATCCAAATCGTTAAATCTTTGACCAATGCTTTCCTTTATTCCTTATCTATCCCCAGCCTGAGCTTCAAGAAGCGATGCAGTCAGTGTCCTATCCTGAGCAGGAATTATTGCATCATTGTTGTGTAAATGGGAAGGAGCAACTCCAACAAGAAAAAGGATCGGGGCTCTGAATCTGACAAACCGTGTCAGAGTCATCCGGCGAGGAAGTGGGATGCCACGGTTTTGCGTTCGGGGGTGGATGCACTTTCCCATCCGCGTAATTCGAGTTGACAGGTGGATTCCACGATTTATGCCCCTGGAAGGCTGCCCATGGGGCCGACCCAAAATAATCCGCAGACGAGGAGAAGATTTGCTGAGGGTGGCTCATTTTGTCATCTTCGCGAAAATGAAGTAGAGGATCGGGCGCGCCTCAGGTGTGTTCTGGGAACGTAAACAGTAGTTGTTTATTCGAATCTTGCCACCTCAATGAGAATTTTCGAATAACTCGGCCTTTTTATTCGTGCAGCTTAATGGAAGCGAGATTGAAAGTGACGAATGGTACGTAACACGTGCTTCTGGAAATATGAAGGTTTGGCAGAGATTTCTGATAATTAGTCTTCTGTGTCGTTTATTTTGATGTAAAAGCACTTTTGTTCTTTTAATGTAGTGAATGGAATGTTTAAAAGTGATGCATTGGGCGCCAACTCATTTATTTTATGACTAAGACTGACGACATGGTATATTTTTAAAATTAAAAAAAAAACGACAAGTCTTTTGTAAATATTCAAAATAGTTAAAATACCAGCTCATAAAGAAATGGTTGATGTGATGAAAAGGTTTTATTTCAATCGCTAACTGCAGAAAGGGAACAAGTCCAAAACCTTTTTAAAAGGAGGATGGTTACGCTTTTCAATCAAAAATGTGCATGAAATGTATACTAGAAGACAGCCTCACAATTTTAGAAAAAATTAAATTTTGCTTCATCAAGAACGATAGTAAATAGTTTTTTTTCTCTTATGTAAAATCAATATTTGTAACTTGTTTCTTTTCTATAGTTAGTGATTTACTTATGGAAGATGTTGTCTGTCATCACGTTCGATAAATAGCGTATACGAATATAAAAACTGTTTAGTCTAAAAATACGAATACATTTGAAACTTCCATGAACTCCGTTGAAACATAGATTTTTAAGAAACCGCATGAGACTTTTCGACTTCATATTATTATTATTTCAGAAAAATAGTACGCATATTCTCCAATTATACGTTTGAATCAATGCCATATAACAGCGAAAACATTACAAACAAACATAAACAAGATGAAATAACATAAAAAAGGGGATCACAGGGGTTGGGATATCCAACAATCATACAGAAACGTCTCTTTACTCATAGCCCCACTCCTCGTTAATTGAGTTTCTCCTTTGCTTTAAATGTTTCTGCCAAGATTTCATTACAAAAGCAGCTATTTCAGAAAAAAATAGTTTGCTTTTAACAAGCCAATAATCCTCACTTTTAGTTCTTTAACATTATTTATTGATTCAAAAGAAATTATCCATTTAACTAAATTTTTATTAACAATTAATTTCTTTTAGTTTTATTACATCCAAGCTCCACATTGTTATACAGCAACTGGATTCACAATGAAGTCGATTCATGCCCATATGATGCATGCCAGATACACTGTGTTAATTTAATTTTGTAGTCCATTGCACATACCGCAGATGATGACCATACAATACAACATGAGACAAAGCGCAGTAGAATGTTAAGCAACGACATACGCAATGACAGTTGTCATGTCACTGCGAATTGGGAAGCCTGCAAGAAGTTGGGAGGCAGCTAGAAATAGACTTAACTTCCCAACTAAGATCTTAATCAATGCGCATCTTTAAATATCTTTCTTTCTTAGAAAATTTACTTAATGTGATCCATAAACAAGATCGAGATACTCAATAAAAAGGTTAATGGATTTGATGGGACTTTTTTTTAACGCAGTATGTTAACCCTTGACTAGCGTTGTGAAATTACTGCGCGTAACTGGTTTCGTGATATCATTATGTCCCAAGCGATTGCTATAACGTACACACCAACATATAAATAAGATTGTATAAAAACAGTAGGATTTTTGCTTGCTCTAGTTCTCAGTTAAATAAATCAGTAAGAATCAGTTAATAAATTAGACTAAAAGGTGCAAAAAAGGCTTCATTTTTTTTCATTGAAAATCAGCTTTAACCGATTTTGCTTGTAACCGAATTAAACAGCAAAAATTACGATTTTAAATAATGAAAAATTTAAGGAAAAATATTATCGCACCAGTCACTAGTACGGTGTTTCTAAATTATGTGTTACTATGACATGTATACGACTATCTACTCATTTCATTTTTTAGTCTTATTTTCAACACTTCGGTCCATCTATGAAATAAATTACGAGTTAAATTAAAGAATTCTCTATGTCAGGAAACCAGTCTTGTAGCAATGCTAACAGATACCATTTTGTACCAACTTCACAGCGCAATGAAAAATAATCTTTTATTTGATGTTCGCATTCTAAGTAAATAACAAAGGTCTCAAAATGCAAAAAAGGTGGACCACGTCACACGATACTAATTATCCAACCATCCTACGCACATTTTCCATTATTTCTTGCTCACCTGCAAATGGCCGAACAATCCTACAGCAAATTCTTCCACACCACTGTTAATCGCCTTCAACGCCTCTACAATAATGCCAGGTGTTAAAAGTCAAGACTACCAACCATCGCCAAAGGCGCCTCCGGTAACAAATCGGGCGTTGTCGCCAAGGTAAAAAGAAAACACAAAAAAACTGTCATCATTAAGAAATACAATCCCCCATTTAAAAGAAGTAACCATTTAAATGAATCAAAAGGATTCAACCCTTATCGCCAAATCCCCGTCGGGAGATAGCGACTTGGCGATTAAAGAGTGAAGGCTTTCAACTCGGATTAGGGATGTCATTAATTTCGAGGGGCAGACAGTGACGCCAAGCTATTTCCAGTTGTTACCGTTAGGTTATTAAAATAGTTAGAAAGATAGTTTTAATCACTGGGTGTGGAGATAAGACTTAATATGAAGAGATGTTTCCTTCTCGATATTAAAGATGCTCTTTCGGATATGCTATAATTGCACAGAGAGATAAATTTGCCCATTATTTATCATTTTGTCGAAACTATGGGAAGAATCTCATAATCAAAGTTTGGGTGAAAGATGATATTAATCATGGAAGTCATACGCATGCTGTTTTTAATCTTCTCGAGTTGCTGTACGTAATGCTCACGAAAATACCTTGTTGAATGTTTAGCTCTAAATACTTTTATCTGTTAGCTTCTTATGCGAATAATCTTTATATTTGATACTTGAATACTATTTTAAGTTATCTTTTTCTGTACTTGAATCAGCAATTTGAAGAAGAAAACAATCGTCAACAAATCGAAACGCCTGCATTATGCACAAAACGTGTGTTATCATTAGTTGCAAAAAATGATCGAAAATCAATAAGTAAACCACCAGTGTACAGAAACTGATATAAAAAATTGATTAAGAAACAATAAATAAAAATAAAAACAGGAAGTTTCTTTCCTTTCATCAAGAATAAAGTTTTTGGATACGTTCCTTCTGATTCATTTAAACCTGGTAATGAATGCGAGATGTTGGTGATTTTACTCTATGTAATGCAGAAATCGTAATTTTCGTATTGTTTTATGTGAAAAATGTGCAGTTAGAATACCTCAAATTTTTTACGACTTGTTAAATGGAAATAATTTTATCAGAATATCGTATTGTAAGAAAGCTGGCTTTATTTATTTACTGTTATTTTGCGGTTCAGATAACACTACCGAGTTGAATACATAAGATGGAAGATGTGTCTAATCAGAGAAGCTCTTGATGGGGATCAAGCTGCAAAAAACTATGAGATAGTTCCTTTGATTAGTTAATTTTTTACTTATGTATTTTCAATAAAACGGTGGAGCTGTGAAAGATCCTGAAGTAAATTTTAAGATGCAATTTTTTACTCGACAAAATTGCAGGGAAGAATCATGCAAAAAAATTATAACAAAAACTGATTTGACAAATACGTTAGTTTCGAGAATATACACTCCGCATTTGAAAAGCTATTATGTCCAAGAACTAAGATTCCATCCCAAAGTAAATAATTGCTACGCCATAAGATTGAACAATCAAAACTGTATTAAGATCTAGCATTTATATTTCTAAACAGCAGAAAGATTATCTCCTCGTATATACTTCTACAGCACAGCGCGTTTTGTGTGTAGCTCCTTCGTGTATTGAAAAGAATCGAGTATGTATACGAAAAGACACCTTGAGTGCAATAATGCTAAGAACAAACGTGTAAAATGCGCATTTGTTTGCTCGCATTTTCGGAAAATGTGACGTCATATCACACGAATAAAAGGAGAAAATGTTATTTTTCGGGCAAAAATGACCCCATTATACTTTTTCTTGTGGAAATAACTCAAACAGCAGGTGTATGGACCTTTCCGCCAACATTTCAGGACGTATTACTGTTACTTGTGTTTGCGCTCCAACTATATCCTAAAACGAGTGCAAAGTGAAATTTAAACAAGGACTCAAATCCGCATTGTAGATGACGGAGAGCACTTTGAACACCGAAAATAAAGGTATATTGTGATAACTGTTTTTTCCCTTTTAACCCGTTTAGAGGCATCACAGTTTCGGAAATCGAGAACAAACAAATGTGCTTTTTAAACGTTCATTGCTTCGTATTAATGTGAGCAAGGTATCTTTTTTGTACTAAATCGAAGACGCTCTACAATTTTGTAATTGACCTTCTTCCCATATCCTGTACCGTTTTCGAGATGGGACCGCTAATTCCAAAATTTGCCGATAGATGGCGTTGTAAGTTGTCTCATCAAGTAGCGCATAGCCTTTTTACTATACCTAGACACCAACTTTATGGCCTAAGCTGTCACTGTTTAGAAGTTAAGGGGGTGTAACGGATATAAGTGGGAATATACTATTTTGGTGTAACGACTATATATCAAATTTCACTATTGTAATCAGAGAGAGAGATATAATTTCAAAAATGGTTTTTAAAAATCCTTCCTTTATTTACAAAATGGAGACCTAAAACATGAAAATTCATTAAAATATGGAGGTCGAATTTTTCATTGATTACAATGCGTTCTCTCTGTATACTCGAGAAAGTAAAAAAGAAAACAATTAAAAAGTTTTCTTTTAGAATGAACAGCAAAGGACGTTCTTTAAAGAAAATTCCATCAATATCTTATCTCCGCAACTTGAGCTTGATTTGTGATGAAGGAATTCTTCGCAACTCTATACAGAAAATAAGAGGACACAGACAAAAGCAGTTTCAAATTTATGACCGCCATTTTATGAAAAAGGGAGGAGAAAAACCCGCTGCTATAAATTAGGATTCTTGAAAGCCGTTTTGGGAATGAAATATGGCCTTAATGTAAAACTAAATGGAGAGTAGTTTTCAAAATGCTTCGGATAACATTTTTCAAGTTTTGTCGTATTTATAATAGTTTGGTGAAGTATGACTCGTAGACTACATATAACATTTAATGTGATCTTTTATTCAATTCGTAAACGGTGAGCCACTAATCCGGAATTCAGTGAGAATTGAGCTACACATGCGGTTAACCGGATGAGCTGCAGTCTGACTCCTGCTTGTTGTTTGTAAGTTTTGTAAGATTGAACGATTACTTTTGAGATTAAGAAACGAACAAGATTCCTTTTAAAATTAGGAAAAGACCAGGTACTACAGGCCTGTAACAGAAGATAAGCTTCATATTTCAAATTTAGAATCAAGAGTATGTAGTTGCAGAGACATAAAGCATAGACATCTTACCGTTAGAATTAGTTAGATCGATGTTCCATTTTGAAGCTACCCGCTTGCTACTACTATCCAGGGCTGAAGTGGATCCAGAACGCCGTTCCGATACTGTTTTTTCTTAACGGAAAAAAAGTAGAAAGCCTCCTTGAAAACAGGGCGGTTTTTGTCAACCAAAAGAGCGTCTTGTAAATTTGTTTGTGACGCAGTCACGACCAAATGCGTTGTTCGTTTTTCTTCAAATTTAGCATGAAGAAGCCATTACAAATGAAGTATGCGTAAAGATTTTTATCATTTTTTCCGTTTCAAGATGGTGGTCGTTTTAATGGTTCCGTTTCATGAAATTTCGGTTTTTTTTCTAACCAAACGGAACTCCATACATAATGCTTCCAAAAATTTACAATAATACCAAATCACGTTAAAATGTAATTTTCTTAACACTGTTAAATGCAGTTACTTAATTGCAATTTTGTGAATATTGTTAAAAGAGAGACTTGTGTCAGCATTTCGTATTGGGAAAAAAGGCTAAAACTTCAATGATATAGATCTTAGATTTTTTTTGGGGAGGGGACCCGAGGTCTACTATTCACAGAACTACTAGTATAAGATAATCGAAATATCAGCCAGGAAAAGTTAGCAAATGTTAAAAATAGAAAAAAAACAATTTCCGAAATAATTACAGAGGTTTGTGCTGCCCTTTATCCCGAATGCACAAGCCACCATTAGTTTCGGCATGAACAAGATGCTAATGAAATTTTGCTTAATGAAAGGCTGAAGTTTTCATTTTCAAAAGAGATTGTCATCAATGCTAAATCAAGTACTCGGAAAAATAAAGAAGAAGCAATGCACAATAAACTAGTCTGTAAAGAATTACATTAAGAAAAGTAAAACAAATATCATTTTCAAGAAAAGGCCTGAGGTCACACACATGTGGACAGATCCTTTTACTGCCTCATATCACAGGCAGTAGAGTCGGGCATAAATCAGTTCTCGGCTGACGCGCTTCCAGGTGAGAGCCGCGTTTTATTATTTCCCGGTAATTGCATCAGCACCGTGGTAATTCCTGTCAATGAAAATACTTCATTTCGGGTGCGAGAATGATTCACACCAAAGACAGGGCGGGGTTACATTTCATTCCTTTAGTTGACACGTGGACGATAAATTGTGCCATCCTTCGGCTGCTATTGGACTGTTGCAACTGCAGTGTCCTGCTAGATGGGATTCCTAGAATTTATCCGGCAAAGAAAAATATAAGGCCTTGTAAGGGGATTGATGAAACTTTTACTATTTATAGTAATTAATTCTATTTTTTGACGTAGACTTAGGTCTCTCCGTATAATGGTGTGTCGGGACAGGGAAAAATTATGATGCTTTTCGCGCTAAAGTTAAACGCTTATAGCTCCGCAACCAAATAACATAAAGAGTTGGTTTTAGTTTCATTTAACAGAGAAAGTTAGACGTTGAAAAATGCAAAAATAATTTTAGAATTTGTAATTACGGTTTAGCCACAGTCGAGTTCGAAAGTTGGTGAAAATCACGAAGAATTTTACATAGAGTCACATAGTCACACTGGATTATGAGTCACTATAGACTACAGAGTTAATAGTCACATAGAGCTACTTTAGTCTCAGAAAGTCACAGTTGAGTAAGGTAAGTAAGTCTACGCCCCTCAGTCCCAACGGTCGTTTCGCAGAGACAGCCTCTCGTCGATTTTTTTCCTGATCAGTTTCGTACAACAAATGGTTATTATAGTAAAGAAAACAAATAAATGTTCGAAGCATATATGAGAAAATTGTCGAAATTTGATAAATAAAATATCTTAATTATGTTATTCTAAAACAGTGGCATCCAATTAAAAACCTTGGTGAGCTTATCTTTGCAACACCAAATCAATTTTTTTCCCCTCGAACTAAGTTTAAATATATAATGAGATATTGATGTAAACTGAAAGAAGTTTCGTCTTGAATTTGCGAAAAATCCTTCATTCTTTAAAATTTTCGAATTTTGAAATGTTAGAATTAATCTTATTTTCATCTACTTGCGCCGCTTTAATTAATTTAAATTATTAATAAAGCTTTTCGTTTTTGAATTTTTATGACAAAAACCTTAGTTAGAATCTCCTGTTAAAATTATTTCTATTTTCCCCGTCAGAATTTAAATTAGAACTTTAGTTTCGAGAAAAAATTCAAACTGAGTTTACAAAATAACTATAAAATCTATGATCGAAGATTAAATTAAACAATCTTTTTGTATCGGCTGAAAAAGGGGATTTAAACCTCCGATTATGCACATAGACTATCCCAATACATCCGCCAAGGGCGCTCGCCAAGCTGAATGGCAACAATGAAAGTGTGTATTTCTACTCGTAGTACAACCAGCACAAAGCGCCAGGTGTATTTTATTCCCTAGTTCAGTCACATTCAACAGCTGTGCCAATAACCGTTTGATTTTTACAATCCAGATTTTTCGAGTTATGAACATCATTATGAAAAGAAAACCCACTCTACAGTTCAGAGCTCAACTCATACGATTTCTGGTTTTTCCCAACATGAAAAAGGAGAGTTACGTGGTCTCCAATTTTTGGTACTCTTAAATTAAGAGAGATTGTACCAATTGGTATAATATGTCTTGAAAAGAATACTCGGAGAAGAATTCAGGAACACCATGCTTAAATTTCAAGAAAGGATGCACCCGTGTACGAAAAGTACTTTGCGAAAGCGCAGAAATGTAATGATTCTAACAGGAATATCGAATTATTGTTGTAAATCTATTAGCAAAATAAGTCTGAATAGTTGAATGGCTGCATTTTTAACGTAGGACTACTTTCCTTCCATTGGAGCCTCAGGAAGGAATTTGATTCACACGCCAAAACGCCACAAAAAACGTTGTATGGGAGATCCTCTATATCTTGTTAACTACATATGTTAAAAACATAAATAATGTCTTATTTTAGAGATAAAGAGTAATAACAGAAGTTACAAAAAAGTGAAAATCGGAAAAGAGTCACGCGAGTAAAGTAGTCCTACGCCTTTAACATCCGCAGCTGTTCGTAAAAGACAGCCTCCGTCGTTTTTTTCAAACTTCTCCTCTTTACCTGGAATACTATAGAGCTCTCTGAGTAATTAACTAATGAGTTGAATTATGCTCTCACATTTTTGACGGGCCGCCAGATAGGTTGCCCGAAAATGCGAATTTCACTGATAGTTGTTTTGGGACACCATAATGTTTTTATGATTTTAAATCTTCAAAGACAAAAAAATAATAAAAATATTCCTTAAAAGCGTATTTATTAGTCACTAAAAAGTAAATCTTTTGTTTTAATCATTATCTGCTTTTTATTTTTTAATTTAAAACTCATTATTTTAAATGTTATGGAAACAATGAATCATTTTTTCCTTCAAATGCACTACCAGGTAGCTCTAAGCACGTGGAATCAAAATTTAATTAATTAATCGATAAATTGACAATTAAGTCCAAAAAAATATTAAAATGCACAAAATGTTGAAACTCCAGCACATCAGAAAGTGAGCGAAGTAACTTCACTTGTTTCACGTTTGCAATGATGAGATTTTTTTTTAATTTACAAAATTGCAACATTGCGAACATGGAATAAATCAAGTTAGATAGAAGTCTGTAAAAAGTATTAAAGGCAATGCATAAATTTTATTCAAGCAGTGCGCTTTTAAAAGATATGTGAGCAGAATAATTCAGAAGGTTTCAAAATGGATGACCAATTGTTAACATTTTATATACAGTTGCAAATTTGTTAGAATTTTAATTATACTATTGTACCTACCTATTTAATAGAAATATAGATAAGCCGTATCATGTCACATTTAAATCATAAATTACATACAGATATTATCATCAAAATAGTAAAAAAGAAATGCTGATTCTAACCAAATTTTCCATAAAGGAATGAATCGACACTTAAAATTGAGCCCCGATTGCTGAAAAAACTTTCATTATTAAGCTAGTTTTACAAGAAAGCTACTTAAAGAAAACTTTCTTGGCTGGCTTATTTTTCTTTCTCTTGGATTTTCTTTAATTCCCATCTAAGAAAGAATTCCTTTGGACATTTCCAGTCTTTTCCGTATCGACTAGAGAAGTTAGCTTTTGTTTTCTCTGCGGCTGAAAAAAGAAAACGCGTTGAGTGAATTGCTGAGTACAAAGCCGCTAACCGATTTCTTTAGCTTGAAAAAACTGCAACAAAAAAGTATATGCAAATCGATACAATTCAAAACCCCAGAGAATAAAAAAATGGGAAATGGCTCCAAAAGTTTTATTAATAACTTTCTTTTGCATAAACACAAAAGGGGAATAATTTGAAAGAAAGAAGAAATGCTCTTCGGGAAATTTTTTGCAATCAAAATTTGCTTATCGATATTTTAAGTTTCTTTTCATTAATTTCTTTCTTGAAAGTAAATGCGTTCGATTGTGTAAAAGAAAGAAATAAAAGAAAGAATTCTAATAAGAAGATTCTTAAATAACTAGAATTTAAGCAGAAATAATGGATTTAGTTTTAAATCCAAAAGGAAATCTGATTTTAAAAACGGATATGTGGACAGCATATATTTATAGATAGTTTTGATTTAAAACATGTCTGCTTTTGATTTGAGGTAATTTGATTTGTAAGATTAAAGTTCCTTATAGGGACCTCGTAATTTGGCGAGAAAACGATGACGCCAATTGGAACCACAGCAACCCTCCTTCCAGATTTCCATGACACACCAACGCTATTTTATGATGGTTATACAGGGTTTCCATAAAGTTCACGAGCAATTTAAAATAGTTGTAGCATTGTTAGTACATGAAGTGGAATATTTGTCATATGCCGAAGTTTCACTTCCTAATCAGGACTCATATCATAAATACAGACAAGAGTGTCTAACTGAACATTTTTAATAAAAATCAATATTTAAACTTCAAGCTTAAAACTAAACATCTTTAACAAAAATCAGCGATAGAAACAAGAACAGTCGGCGACCATGGCGCGATAGAGGTTTGGGATTTTGAGTTTTTGGTCTGCTTGACAAAGTACTAATCTACTTTTTATGGGAAAACCAAACAAATGAATTTGAATACAGTTCTCCCTTCATAAAAGAAGAATCAAGCTTAAAAATTGTGATCTTTTTGAAGACTCCGTACAAATGTGATAAAAAAAAATTCTGAAAAGGATTAGAAATATTTAAGTATATAGTATTTGTTTTTGTCTTCAAAAATTTTGTTTGTAAGAAATTAGCTTAAGACTTACTTATTTCGCAGAATCACTGTAAACACTTGGTTTTATCAGAAGAAAAAAAATTATCTGCATTCTTTAGCTGAACTTAAATCTATCACTGATATTCAAAGAAGATTCAGAAAAAGGGAATAGATTTTCTGGCCTTCAAGTTCAACTTCATTGGGATGTTATAAAATTCGTTCACGCTATCCGGAACGCTGGATAAGAGACGGGGCATTGTACAAATGGCAATAAATAAATAAATAAAAATCAGAAACAATAAAAGAACTAGTGATTAAAATTTTTTCGAAGAAATTGGTAGATATAGAGGAGAATAAATATATTTTGCAATAAATTTTACTATTTTTCGTGCAGGTTTATCCATCAACAATGGTCATATTGGGGTGAGCATTCTATGCATAGTAAATATGCGAAGAAGATTTTTTCAGAAGCTAACTTCTGTACAACTTATATCAAGTTAATCTTTTTTTCTTTCAAATTCAACTATTGGTACTTTTTCTTTAACGGGGACCCAATTGTCGCCAAGCCTTAACGTTGGCGTTATTCCGTTAGCTCCAACATTCAAAGTTAACAGCATGACATGATTTAAACATGTTGCCATATAAGCATAATTTTTTAAAGAAATTATTATTTTGTAACAATTTGTTACGTATGCGAATGAAAGCGCAACATTGCGAGCGAAAACATATTTGATTATCTCTTGTAAATATTCTATAATCTTTCGTACTTCTAATTTTTCAAAAAAAAATTAAAATCATAATTTTATAATGAGGGCATTTAAAACGACTGGGATTCTGATTTTATTAAACATTTTCTTATAGGATTCTAAAACAGTAAATTTTAAATTATAAAAATAAATTTCTGCTTGATCCTGATTGCACCTAAACTTGACTTGTTTTAAAACTTACGTGAATTTATTTTTAAAAAGTCACATAACAAATATTTCATTTGCAATCGCAACATAAGCATTTACAGATACAACTTTTCTTTTAAATTTAGAAAATCGATATCAAAACGCATTTCAACCAATTGTCATATAATGTTAAGAGCAACGAGTGCTATAGTTGCATTATTATATTATTGCAATCTCCTCTCGAAAAAAGGTAAAAGTAATGAAATGCGAAATTTCTTATATCTGTGGGCGGGTTTGTTCCTTTCCTGCTTAACCTTCCTTTTGAAAGCTGATATGGGGTACGTTATTTGCTTCCATGTCAGCCCCGAATTGTTTCTCTTGCTATTTAATGCCACACTGATCGGAACTTATGACCGCCTCAGGATGTCAAGTTTAATTTATGATGTGTGGACCGCAATCTCTAATTTTTTCAAACTGCTCGAAGATTCTTCTAATATTGTAGTAGTGGAGAATGTGGACCGCCTCATAATACATTTCAAAGAATAGCTGACAGATTAACGCAGGGACTTTATTTGACTCTCCTGTGCCTGTTATGCAACGTACTGGTCTTCAAGGCGGAAAATATTATCAGGAAACCTGAAATGAAATAGACTGGAAAATTCTGTAATAGATTGTAAAATTCCGACTGTTGCACGGATATTTTCTGTAATTACAAGAAGCGGTATTCTATAAAAAATAAATAAATTCTTGATATAATTTATAATTTCTTTCAATAAGGAACCGAAAGAGGTTGAAATCTAGAAATTGGTACACACTCTTAAAATGACGCCAAGTCGCCAAAGTTAATGCAAGTATTATTTTCATTAGCTTTGGCGACTTGCCACCAATGAAGTGCAGCGGTGAACGTTTTACTTTGGCAATTTTGGAGGCATTTTAGGATGTGTACCAACTTCTAGATTTCAACCCCGAAAGATACTTTTCCGTTGGCTTAGCAACTAATGTTCCCAACCAAAGTGATAGCGCTAAATATCACCTCTTCATTAATTTGTGTGGCAGTCGCCAAATTGGGTTCATCCCAGTTCTTCGCCAACTCTGCTGCGCGTGACATATTGATGCTGTGTTTAATGCTTTTGAGCACATTATGACGACTGTCCCATTCTTTAAAATTTTATATTTTTTCGCCAACATTAAACTTGGCGACAGCAGCTGACGAAATAACACACAAATGCTTTTCTTTCGATCGAGTGTGGTTTAGTTCACTGATTGGCAACGAATGAGATTAATCTGCCAATGTTATTGTATTTACATATTGAAGTCGTGGAACATCTATAGATCATTATATTAGTAGCGAAGAAAGTCATGCTTGCAATTTAGAAAATTGCACCAGTCAATGTGCTAATGCATATTTTCATCGCCTGTTTTTCTTACCTTATTAGTTTAATTTAGCTTAGTTTAGATAGATTAATTTTATAGGCGCACGAGAGCTATTTTAGGATGGATCTTGTAAATGTAAGCGATGGTCACATTTCTAGGATGGCATCTGATCTGCCCACACTAGTTAGAAAACACCAGAATTAATGTTCTGGGTGTCTAGGGACAAAAATCCATGAAACAAATATATAAAAAAATGGTTGAAATCTAGAAGTTGGTACACACTCTCAAAATGGCGCCAAGTCGCCAAAGCTAATACAGGTAATACCTGCATATAGCTTTGGCGACTTGGCTCCAATGATATGCCGCGGTCAATGTCTTGCTTTGGCGATCTGGCAGCGTTTTAAGAGTGTGTACCAATTTCTAGATTTCAACCAAAAAAATATTGAACTCACTACTTTATTTTAAGATCTTATTAGTTAACCATTATTCTTTTGGTTTATATAGATGGTACAAGATTTTAGATGGAGAACTATAAAATTTCTCATAAGGCAGAAGGAAACAGCTTTGATGTACGGCAACACTGGCGATAATCTTGTATTGGCGACTTTTTGTCTCCTAACCAAACATTGTATCGTTAAGTTGCCAAAACAAAATATCGCCAATGGGGTCCTATATTGAAGTTGTTGATAAAAGTCGCCAAAACAAAATTATTGCCAGTGATGCCGTATATCGTACCGACAGAAGAAAGATGAAAACAATAATTTTTTATAAGCACTCTTCGACACTTGTATAAATAAAAGAAATGAACTAATGTACTTCATAATAACAAAAAAGTGATAATAATTAGTTATGTTATATAACGAATATAAAGTGGTGACTTGGTGATGAAGGCTCTGATATACCATAATAGCTTTTCACTTGGCATACTTTTTCTTGATATGTTTCTTGGCTTAATAGGGTTTCTATCACATCCTTATTAGCTTAATTCAAGGCGACTTAAATAATTCCCTCGGGACGTGGACAACACACACCAATCATGTCTAAAAGATTATCAACCAATATTTAGCGATTCATTATCAATGTTCGAATTTCCATTAAATTTTTTTCGTGATCCAAGGACAGTTGAAAATTTTATGCGTGACATATATGAGTCGCTCAGATAAGCGGATAAGTCCGTATTTTCATGTCTTCTGGTTTTTGTTAGTTTTGATGGAATTAATAACATTAAAATGGTTATTAAAAGATTCACTCGTTGCTTCATTAGAAGACTTTATTTACTTTCACTAATCAAATTAATAAACCAAAAATTTAAAAAATTATTGCATTAAAAAACATGAATTTCCTTTATTATTTTTTCTGGACTTAACCGCAGTGGCTTCTGAACGACTCATATAGAAAAGGTCGTATTCAGGTGAAGCATTAAATGACGATGAATAAACAGAAATTTAGTATAATGTTCTTATTTAGATGTTTAACTGAGATGCTTCAAGTTAAGGCATCTTACCTCAGCTTATAATACAATAAATTTATCATATATTTACTTTCCTGCCAAGCTTTTGCGACCCAGAAATTTTGCTCTACGACTTATAATTTGAGAAGTCTTGATAGTTTTCTTATTAGTCTTGGCGACTTTTTTGATCGCCAAGCAAGAAATCACCAATGGAACACTGCGCTGCAAAAAAAAGAAAAAAAAATCGAGCCCTGATACCATTCTTTCAGATTCTTATGTAAAATGACCTCCTAAATCCAAATATGACCCCCATTTTGCCCCATCACCCACCGTTTTCTCGGGATACACCCCCCCCCCCCTATTTTTATCACTGTCCCGTAATTTTATGACTATGAATTTGATTCGAGGGGGAAAACGATTATTTTAACCGTTAAATGTCTTCTGAGGGGCTACAGAGGTTAAAGGTATTAAAATATGAACATTTGTAACAAGGGGGGAGATTTGGGAGGGATTTGTCCCCTTAAATTTAAAAAAAAATCAATAAAAATGACCGGTTTTTCTGGTTTGTTTTCGCAATTTTTTCGCTTATTTTCTACATATTCCAGCTTCAAGTCCCACCCTTTTCGTCATCCAAACACCCCAAATAATAAAAATATATAGCAACAATTTTGGCTAAAAGCGGGTGACGGGGGAGAGGTCCCGAAGCCCTGACAAGAAAGTTTGGAAGATTCACTGTTGAACGTTGCCGCTCTTTATTTCTTTATTTTTATCGCTGTTCTGTAATTTTATGGCCATGAATTTGATTTGGAGGGGGGAAAAGATTATTTTAACACAAAAAATTTAAAAATAAAAATATAATATATAATAAATAATAATAATAATAGATAATATAAAATATAATAAATGTAATTTATAATATAGTACCTTCATCAGTGCTTGCTCCTCTTATTACCAAGTAGAAGTTTTCTACTTTCAATGACCAGCAGTATTCTGCCAACATGCTCGCATTTTTGAATGAAAGCCATGCACGTTTCTCTTTGCGATTCAGGTGTTTCATAACCGTTGAATCTTTAAAAAGTTGTCTAATCTGGGGGCCCACGAAAATTCCTTCCTTGATTTTAGCCTCACTAAAACGAGGAAATTTAGTTTTCAAAAAGTTAAATCCATCACCTGCCTTATCCATTACTTTCACAAACTGTTTGATCAATCCGAGTTTGATGTGCAAAAGCCACAACGTTGTACAGTGAATCTTCCAAACTTTCTTGTCAGAGCTTCGGGACCTCTCACCCTCACCCGCTTTTAGCCAAAATTGTTGCTATATATTTTTATTATTTGGGGTGTTTGGATGACGAAAAGGGTGGGACTTGAAGCTGGAATATGTAGAAAATAAGCGAAAAAATTGCGAAAACAAACCAGAAAAACCGGTCATTTTTATTGATTTTTTTTAAAATTTAAGGGGACAAATCCTTCCCAAATCTCCCCCCTTGTTACAAATGTTCATATTTTAATACCTTTAACCTCTGTAGCCCCTCAGAAGACATTTAACGGTTAAAATAATCGTTTTCCCCTCGAATCAAATTCATAGCCATAAAATTACGGAACAGTGATAAAAATAGGGGGGGGGGGGTTGTTCCCCGAGAAATTGGTGGGTGATGGGGCAAAATGGGGGTCATATTCGGATTTAGGGGGTCATTTTACATAAGAATTTGCAGGAATGGTATCGGGGCCGATTTTCATGCAGCGCAGTGTAATTTTATTATTTCAGTTAGATAAAACTTGATGTCATTGAATATTCAAACTATATTAGCTACTATTTGTAAAATAATTAAATGGGGCACATTTAAAAAAATAAATACTGACACGTTTTAGAAAGTTAACATATCTTCAGCTGAACCAAAAATCACTAAGGCGGGAGAGTACCAAGTCATATGAAACGGAAAATTTCAAAAAGTTTCTCTATGCAGTTATTAAAAAAGATAAATTTATTATTTTAATAATCAACAGTTCATAAGGAGTTGCGGTTCATAAGGTTGCTCGATGGCTTCTAGGTCTAGGAACATGATCTCATGTAATGCGTTTTGAAACTTGACATTAAAATCATCTATACTTATTTCCTTTAAAGTTACTGAAACATTACTTCTTTTAACACGGAATACGGTTTATAGACAGGTCAACTAATTGAAAATGTCATACGCAAATGTGTGATAAAAAGTGTTGCTGCTATGGTAGTGCGGAAAAAATGCAATGTTGAAAGCAAATAGATAAATAAAATAAATGTTAATAACTCATTTAGGAAAATGCACCGGTGTTGGTCGTGATAAAGATTTTGTTCTCAGTCTGTTTCTTTTAAATAAAATTTAATCTCTCACGCACATGGTAGGTGAAAGGTTTTAAAAATAAATGAATAACCTAATGCTTGCATGAAACGCTCTGCGTTAAATCTATTAGGAACAGGATTGGTGAAAGAAAAATCTGCGCTTTTAGTTTTTCTTGGTTTTAACTTGTGTTATTTGCGAAAGGCAAATTTTTATAAACATAAATTTTATCTTAAAAAATAAATATGATATAGAATAAGCTACTAGGAATATAAAAGTAAGCGCCATGATTTTATAAAACAGTATTTCATACCTCGGCAATACTTTATTTAATCTAATCTTTTAATGGCTCTACTGATAGAAAACTTTACGTCTAAAAATCAAGTTATAAAGTTATTAATTGCAATTCCATTTGCCTTTCAGCATAGTAACTTTCGCAGGTTAAGACCTTTGAGTTCACGGATTCCGTTGAAACACAATTTATGCAATTTAGCGTTATTTACGCTATTCAATAACATATTCTCCATACATTGACGTTTTCTTTAAAGATTTTCTAGCTGTTTTTGAATTAGATATAAATTTTACATCTTCGTATCATAAACGAACGAATAACTCTGACCAGCCTAGGCATGCAGATAGCCTGAATGACCCGGCCGTCGCGACAATTAATCGGGCACTGTGGCCCTCGCATAATAGTCCTTATTACGAGCGGCTCATGCGACGCCCCCTCAGACAGAGGTACGACCCGTCATTGGCGGGGGGTAATTCAACTCCCACCATTACTATATCCCACCGGGAAGCGGGACTCTGCCTACTTGTACGGCAAGTCCTCTTCCCCGTATTTGAGGTGCCCCCTTAAGAGGGATTTCTTCCTCGTATAAGGGAAAATAGAAAATATTGTAATCGTCCAAAAATTCGACCACGAGGTTTTGGTTAATCTCCGTGCTTTACTCCTTCTTGAGTCAGAGGAAACTATTTTTGGAAATATGTCTGTTTTTCTGTCAGTGAACCTGGTAGCACAAGCACATAACGAGCAAGACGAATGAAATTTGGTATGAAGTTTATACACCTAAATTATAGATGTGTGCCAAAATTTGAACCAAATCAGTTCCATAATGAAAACCTCCACCGTTTTCAGAATGTTGTCGATTCACGTAATGTCACAGTCAAAAGATAAAGGTAGCTGCGAATGCCATTTAAGATGAAACTGCTGGAGTGTGATGTCACGCTCTCTCTTTTACGGCAAAATACGATGCGCAATGAGATTAATAATAACCAGAAACTGAGTTATCCCGTCGTGTCGTGAATTGAAGAACGATCGGCGCGGAAGCTCGTGTGCTGAAATCGGAGTCCTAACGGCCATCACCGGCCACGGCCCCTCCAGAAGGAGGTACGTATCGTCGACGGTGGAGGGGACTCAACCCCTATCATTAGATTAATAATAAAGCTGTAGTCTGGTAATGGACTGAATTCATGCACACGTAATACACATTCAGTGCGCCATACTAATTTAAATTTCAGTCTTATTGCGCATTGTATCTTGCCGAAAAAACAACAATCCGTGATATCACACCATAGCAGTTTCATCTGAGATGGCATTCGCTGTTACATTTGTCATGTGAATGTGAAGGTACGTGAATCAACACCATTTTGAGCCATTTCATTTTATAAACTGAAGCCATTATACTTTCATAATAAAGTTGTAAATCTGTTAAAGTACTCTATTCTTGCACACGTAATACACATTCAATGCGCCGTGTCAATTTAAATTTCAATCTCATTGCGCATTGTATCTTCCCGAAAAATATCAACAACCCGTTTCATCTTAGATGGCATTCGCAGTTACGTTTGTCATGTGAATGTGAAGTTACGTGAATCAACACCATTCTAAGCCATTTTACTTTGCATGCTGAAACCATTATACTTTAATAATAAGGTTGTAAATCTGTTAATGGACTAAATTCCTGCACACGTAATACACATTCAATGCGCCGTGCCAATTTAAATTTCAAAGTATTACAAATAACATAGTAAGTTGTTGGAGGAAATCTGGTTTCTGGCCAAAACCTTCTAGAAATGCCTCACACGAATAAGAAATAACCGTGTTGAAGAGAGGCTAGAGATTTTAAATGTGCTGTGCAATTAATTAAGAATAATTTCAAAAGTTAAATACATTTAGCTAAGAATATTCTACTTAAGAATCAACAAGTCTCAAAGGAACGTGCTTATTTTCGTAATTAACTGAGAATAATTCCGGTGAATAATTGTCTTTAATTTTAGAGCAGTTGTTTCAACATTCATGAAGTTAATGAATGAAGTAATTTTTAAGCTTTATTCAAACTGAAACGTATTTTGTAGAAATAACGTTTAAGATTCATTTACCTGTCAGTTAAATCCGCGGTTCAGTATGTTCATTATTGATTTATTTAAAGCAGCGGTTTTGAAGCTTTTGGTACTTGGCAATCTTTTACAAAAGTTTTAAATGAAATTTTTCTCCCTTTTAAGACATTTTATCAAATATTTATCCGTTTCGGATGAAATTCGGAATTTTAAATAATGACCATCGTAATTTCCTTTTAAATCATTAATATGCAATTGCTTATTTTTAGGACAACTTTATTTTCTTATCAACAAAACAGAACTTATTGTGATTTCACTTATCAGTTTCTTTTCTTCCCTTTTTACTTTCGTATAAGAAGTATAGAAAACTGTACTGTAATCGCCAAAAAACTCGAGCTCAAGATTTTGACGAATCTCCACGTTTTAAACCTTCCCGAGTCAGAATAAACCATTTTTGAAATTATGCTTGGAAACGCGATAACTCACAAACGGGAAGACACATGAAATTTGGTAAGTGAAGGATCAGTATCAAATTTTAGTCGATATCCATCAACAGCAACTCGGTCTATCTGCCAGTCCAAGTGTAGGTAAACACGATAATTCAATAGATAACGCAGTAATCTAGATAAATGAAATTTGATTTCATCAGCAAAATTGTAGAACCGCATCAAATTTTGGGTCAAATAAGTCAACTAGCTGACTGTCATTCTATCTGTCGATCCGTGTGCATGAGCACGATAGCTAAAAACAGCAACGAGTTAGATAAACGAAATTGCAAAATGGTTTTGAAACAAAATTGTTGCTCTGTATGAAATTTTGGACCCAATTGGCCTTTGAGAAGAGGTGCAAAATGCTTTCGACTCTCTTCACTTATATGAAATAGCTAGACACAAAGCGAGCCATATTGTGGACGTTAGTGTGAAAATCGATAGGTAGGTTTGCCATAATTGCCAAGCATTGATACGGGACATTTAAGATGAAAGGCCAAGCATTGATACGGGACGTTTAGAAAGATGCAAGGCTAATCCTTTTTAACCCGGTCATATTTTAAAGCTGAGTTTACTATTTTAATTTTCTTCTTCTACATAATTATAAAATTGGTAGCAAGTCATTTTAAAATTATAATGACAAATCAAAATTGCCTCAATTGTCTCCACTGACAACCTGTTTCATCCGATCATTGAGTTGGTATTAGGGAAAATATTCTCTCCCCATTTGCATTATGGACTGGGATGGCAAATACATATTCAATACGCGTGCGGCGTTGTCCGTGGAATCAAAACTTCAATAAAATGATAAAAAGAAAAGAAAAAGAAAGAAAAACGCCCACAATGACACGAAAAAGTTTTGAAAACAAAATAAAAACAAAAGATACACATTATTGATTTTTAGCAAAACAGTACCGAGTACGTTAATCCAAAACAATATAAAAAAATTGCAAAGTGAAAATCATTAGTAGACAGAACGCCACCCCATACCCCCGTACCTGAAGCCATTACAGATCATTAGTAGACAGAAAGGGAAATATGCGAGACAAAGAAACATGTTAAGACACTGCCGAAAATAATTATTGAGTCATCTAGTTAAAGTAAAGGTTATGACGTCCCCTACATTCTTCGCCGCCAGCCAAATTTCATGGCTCTAAGTGCGATAGATTCGTCTGGATATCACACACGCGCACACACATAAACATTGCCTTTTATAAGTATAGATAACTTCTGATCAATATACTTTGTATCTGCAAAAAACTTCAGCCAGTCCGATGTCTCACGCAGAATTTAGGGAGAAAACTGGACAAATAGAAATACAGGACTGATAAGCGAAATATGGTGACAGTCCCGTATATACTGGACGTATGGCAACTCTGTCGATAGGAGAATACTTCCGCTGATTCTAAATTGGAATCTTATTATACATGTCTTTGCACCACACGGTATAACTTATTGGTAATTCCTTCGCTTTAGGACGAGTAAGACGCTGTTCGAGGCTCGATCCCAACAAAGCTCCGCCATGCACCTGGTGCTTTTAAATCTGTCAATATCAAACGTCTTTTCTCCGGTTAGGTGTGAAAGTTTGAAGAGGAGTGCCGGACTTGCCATCTAAAGCGGGACATTCACCAGTGTTCCATTCCAATTTTTTTGGAACACTGGAAGGTAAAACCTTTCGTCAATGTGAAATCCCGATGAAAATTGGCGTAGACAGACATCGCTGTTGGAATTACAACGAGGTTTGTTCTCCATTGGAATGGACGGCCATAAAAATGAAATATGATTCTTCGCAGCGGGCGATAAATCACCCATGTGTGGAGGGGAGGGTTGGGGAGGAGGAAACTGCGTGGGAGTTGAGGTTGGACTAGATAAGTCAGGGAGGGGAGGGCTTTCTCTTTAAAACTGGGAAACCCACAGTGTGGAGGAGAGGGAGTGTGGATGGGAGTCAGGCTGGCGGGCAGAGGAGTAGGGTAATGCGCTTTGGAGTCTCCGTGAATGACCCGCCTAAATCAATCGACTTGAATGGGTGGAAAATAAACTGGTCTTTGGGCCAAATGGAATGCATTTGACTACACGTGAATGCCCAGTTTAACGCAGATCAGAAATACAGGATTCGTCCCGTGTGACTTCAAATAGGCGTGTAAAACTGGCCTGTTGAGAACCATCCATATAAAGCGACCAGTCATCGAACATAATGTTCCGATATACCTTTCAGGGCACGATTTCACATTTGTGATTGGAATGTATCGAGTTCACATCTTTCTCTTAATTATATCTCTGCAAGGTATAGATCTACATCTATATGACATGAAAGTCCATTCTTTTTCATGTTTCCATAGAGTGGAGGATTGAAGAGTAGGAAAGCGTTCTTTGCGTCGCCCTCATCATCTATCGAAGCTTAAATTTACCAGATTAACAACAGGCATCGTGCAACTTCAAACCGGTTGTTGCAACATAATATGATACATTAAGCAACATGATATTCGATGTGTTTAAATATTCGCTGTTTATTATACTCACGCATTACAGATAGCGAAATGTATGAGAGTTAAGCATTTGCATTACATTCCTGCATTTTGAATAATTAGAAAATTTGGCATCCGGAATCGGTTTCGATCCAAATGTCCTATGCCAACACAACTATTTGCGCTTCTATAATTTCAAACATAAAACACCTAGATTTAATTCAAATTACAGAAAAAACTACTTTTAAATACCGAAAAAGACCTACTGACAGTCTCGTCTTTGAAACCGGATGTGGCTCAGGAACCGATTTCACAAAATCCACCAGTCAAACATTTTTCCGATGTGTGGTGTGGAAGTTTGAAGAGAGAGAGGTTCTGTCTCAATTGTTGTTCTTGTGATGGTCCGCTCCAAAATAAGCCTTATGTGTCTTTTATCTGGGACGTCAACCTAACTAAACTAAACTAAAACCTTAATTTCAACCAGGATATCACGGTTCATTTAGGTCTTTCCATTAAGAATAAAATTGTGGATTAATCGAAATTAAAATGAAGGAAACTATGCTTTTACAGTTATATTATTCTTGTTTCAAAATATTTTACTTATATAAGTATTCATAATGCATGTTTCTATTATTTCCATCAATTATTGTTGTGATTAAACATAAATGACTTATTTCTTTCATCTTCAAGTGATTAGTTTCACAACAAATCCTCATTAAAACCAAAACAAAAATTGTTTTTATATGAAAATACCCTTTCTTGAATGTAAAACATAACATCGTTTATTCCGAGGAAGATTACCTGCCCTGTTTAAGCTATCATGAACAAAATGAGCTGCTAAAATTAGACGTAAAATAAAACAAAGTAGAAGCTTAAGAATTACCTGACTATGAAAGCTGACAACTATGCATGTCACTTCACAAGAAACTGATAATTATATATCAATAAATTAAAGATTAAGGCTCTGTTCTAATGAAGACATTAGCAATTCAGAAATACCACAAACCTGCGTGGGTTGCAGCAACCAGTGATTACGACCTTTCGTGGACGATGTCGCATTTGGTATGCGAGTCTAGGCATGTTTCTTAAAGGAAGTTCCATCGGTGATTTATGGTTGCAATCCTCCATTCATAGCATAGGAAGTATAGAAAAATTGAAGATTTATACCCAGACGGCCAACCTTACGAAGGTTATTAATTAAGGTGAGGTATCCTGAAGATATGCAGATCTTACGGCATAAATCAAAAATGAATTAATCCACAGGGATCACTTCTTTGTTTTTCTTAATCCTTTTTTCCATTAGTTCGAAACTTTGTGCCTAAAACACGGCTAGCCAGTGGAGGCATTGACCTGTGATGACGTCAAAGGCTTTCGCCGGACGGAGTTCTCATCACAATAGTTGGTTCGGATGATCTTTTATAGCTCTTTCTTAGCCGGTAAACAAGCTATAAAATGACTATGGACATCATCAGGAAATCGGATGACTGCTGCGAATGTCGTTAATAAGGGCCGAGGAAAAGTTATAAAAAAGGTTTTTAGGAGATTTCCGAAATCATTGCGCGTTTCTTACGGGAATCGGAAGTAATGCGTTAGTCCGTAGATAAAACAAAGCGTTTAACATGCACTTAAGCACATTAAATGCTTTGTTCAGCTACGTGGAATTCTAGTAGTTCCTAACCTTCATTAAATATCAAAGGTAGCTGAGAATTCGAGAAAAAATTTAAACATAGCTGCTAAGATACAAATTATTACTTCTAAAAATATATCTCAGTAATTTTTATGAATTTTTCTCTAGGAGATCTTATAGTTTACTACGTGAGAAGCTTTAATTTAGTTAGTATTGTAGAATTTTATTATCGAACAAACATTTATATAAATGGAAGCAGTTTTGCAACAAGGAACAAAATAGTATCATTTTGTAGATGTTTTCAATTTTAAATTGTACCTAAGTGTGAGTAGTTTGTTATGCAAAAATGAACTAACTTCACAAGTTATGAGGCAGATTGCTTATAATATAATAATTAATTTTAGAACAATAAAGCCTTTAATGTTAAGAAAATATTTTCATTTCGAAGTTTGTGCATCAGAGTTTGTTTTTAATCGTATAGCTGGATCTATATCTTGAGTACAGCAAATGTGTTCTTTTTCTTGCCACTTGAGTGTACGTTTAGTGTTTTACCATTGGAATCCTTTTCGGATAAAAAACTTAATGCATTTTAACAAGAACTCTTATTTTTATTAAACTTTTACCTTTTGTGGTTTTTTTCGAAGAAAAAATCTTTATGATTTCATCCAAAAAAATTTATTGTTTTTCTTAAAACTGGAAAACCATAATAAAAATATAAAAGAAATTTAAAATAGACTAACTATTCAGCAAATTTCAAATTAAAATATTTACAACATGATGTAGCAACAATTATGCCCCTCCCCACTTAGCTCTTGACTCTTTGTCTCCAAAATTCAGAAAAATCCAAAATGAGTTACATTTTTTTTTTCTGGCTCCCTGAAATGCTGCCGATATAAAATGTACAAAACATACTGAAGTTATAATCAAATTTTTAGGTTAAAAGATAAGAAACTTTCGTTACATAATCGCTGTTTTGGAATTTTACTGAATTTCTACCATCTATAAAATATATTTCTCCTATTTTAAACGAGCGGGAGGTTTCTTTTATAGAATATCTCGTAAGTTTAGACAATGCGTTGAGTTTTGTGTTGAGCTTCGTAGAATAGTGAAGAGAATACAATATACATTTTGTACTTCTTCCCTTTAATTCAAAATTTGATACAAATTTGCAACTGTGGTTTCAAGCCCACACAATAAAATCCAAATATCTAGAGTGCTGAATTTTTGAGTTACAGTTTTCACTTACATAACAATAGAATGACAGACAGTCAATCTGTTGACAAATTTGGTTCAAATTTAGGCAAAGTTCCACGGTTCTGATTATAAAATCATATGCCAAAGTTTGTCCATCTAGCTCATTGTGTTTTTATGTTTTGGACTTCGCATGAACGGATAGACAAGCAGACTTCCCTAGAAATTTAGCAGAAATCTACAATTTTGATGTAATGTCTTCATACCAAATGGCATGGAAACATGTTGGAACATGCGGTCTTTTGTTTATATCTGGTGCTAAAAAAGTTCAGAAATATCCGTTATTGTTAACGAAATATTGAGTATTTTCTTCCTCTTTGAAATTTCAAATTTTTTTTAAAAAAAAATTGGATTCGTGGTGTTGCTTGTTAAGTGACGAAATAAAATTCTTTCTCTTTCTATACTTTGTTAAAAGGTCTCAATACAGGCTCTCAATTTTTGAAAAATCAGAATTTTCAAACGAATATTTGTGTAGGAAAACTTGTAGTATTTATTTTAAGAAGTTCACAGCAATTTCTCCTTACATAATATTTAATCAATAGAACTTAGCTCAGTCTGTGTTATATATATCCATTCGAATCAATAACCCGGACACTTGCCGCCAATTAAAATTCAAGCAAGCAGTCAGTTAGATCTACATAAAAGTGTTTATGAGAGTGCGAATCAATTTATGTATGTCAAGTGTCAGCCAATGAAAACCAATTTCCGCTTCAAGTCTCAAATTCCATTCATTATGCAAATGTGGGAATGGAAATTCAGAAGGAGGGGGGGGGGGGGGCGGGAGAAGGGGATGCTCATTTGCTTGCAGCTCTAAGAAGTGACATTTTAGTGTCATAAGAATCCTGAGAAATGTAGATGTTAAGCGTTTTAATTCCGAAATGGAAAAGAAGTTTTAATTTGCTGCGAGCAGATATGCTTTTACAGATTCGACTTAGAATAATGTTATGTGGAAAGATTTATTTGAGAAAGCGCTTACGTGATTGTTGATTTGAAAATCATTCTCGGATGAAGATGACATGTAGCGCAAAATGTATCTGTAATGTCTTTTAAAATCAAATATCTTCCTGTCGTTAAATGCATACATTTATCGATATTAGAAAATCTGGGAAAGCTGATTTTCATAAGCTGCTGAATTGCGTATGAAATGCTCTGATATGAAAATTTTGCTTTCTATTTTGGATTTGAATGACGTTCATGCAACTGTGTTGGTGTTCTATTGTACTTTTGTATTCCCTGTTGTCCGTACACTTTATCTAGTGCATACTTTTTTTTTACTTAATTCAATAACAAAGAGATGTAACAGTTGCTTTTCGCCCCCATAATCTATTATAAAATGGGTTGTTTTTGTATGCCTGACCTACCCTTAAAGTTTGTAAGCGAACTTTTGGAACACCCTGGATATTAGAGCATAATTCAGTTTTATGCAACAATAACCGATATCCTGTACAATGAAATTTTAAACTTAAAATGAAAGTTGCTTTATTTGATTGAACACTTACCATACCCTGAGACGCGTAGAAACACGCATTAAGCCATTAGGTGCCACGAGCCAGTGGCTCGTAGTTTTATACGCACTGTCAACTTTTGTCACGGACAATAATATAGCCAAATCTTATCTTTCATTTTTAGAATGAAATAACTAGTATAAAATTAAGTAGTATCTTGGTAACATTATATAAGTATAATATAATTTCTTGACCAGTTTCAAAAATAAATTGGTTATTCAGGTATTGGTATTTAGAATTATATGAGAAGCTATGTGTGATGAGTTATGACTAATTTCCTGTGTTTTCCAAGAATTGCTCAGATAATATTATATAACATAATTTCGTGACCAGTTTCAAAAATAAATTGGTCATTTAGGTATTGGTATTTAGAATTATATGAGAAGCTATGTGTGGTGAGTTATGACTAATTTCCTGTGTTTTCCAAGAATTGCTCAGATAATATTATATAAGTATAACATAATTCCGTGACCAGTTTCAAAAACAAATGGGCTATTCAGGTATTGGCATTTTGAATTATATGAGAAGCTCTGTGTGGTGAGCTACAACTAATTTCCTATGTTTTCCAAAAAGGCTAAGATAATCACTAGAATTCCTTTAATTTTCATGTAAACTGGTAACTGAATCAACATGTAGTTGTCCAAGAAGAATTAAACGTTGAGATATCAAGTGATAGTTTAATACATTTCACCAAGATTACACAGATACTGAAAGTTTGAAATGCAAGGAATATGGCCAAAGTAAATTCTATTCTCATTTGTTTAATAAATTATTATGATAATTTTATGGAAAAAGTAACTTGCAAAGTTTTTTTCAACTTTATAAATTTCTAATAACTAATTTTTCTATATTTCTTAACAGCCTACTAAATTTTCTTTTCATTAGTGATGCTACCGTTAAAGCGTATAATTCAGTTATTTCATTAAATAACTAAATATTCAACTAGGTAATTCATGAAATACCTAGTAATTCTATGAAATAACGGATTGAAAATAATTAGGTAATTCAAGAAATACCTAGTTATTCTATGAAATAACGGATTGAAAATAATTAGGTAATTCAAGAAATACCTAGTTATTCTATGAAATAACGGATTCCAAGCTTTAACAGCAACAGTGACATAAAATTATGAGCAATATGGACAGCACGCAAGCAGCTACCTGTATTTTTCAACTTTCCATACGTCCACTCAATCAGACACACTCTATCTGTATTTTATTTACCAACAACTACTGAAATGGATTCATATCTGCAGCCTGTCATACCAGAACAGCAATATAAATCGACCTCACCGCGCTGAGAATAGAGAACTCTCTAGCCAAATTCTGTGTATACCCAAACGAAATTGAGAACATCCATTCATATACCGTCTTCCCAAACCAGGATGGAGCATCCTTAAAACCAAACAAAAATCTATTCTTTCCGAATATAATAATGAAAAATGTCCGGTATTTTTCGCCCGTACTTGAATAAAAGATGAGATCCCTCAAAAAGAGCATAGAGAGGTATATAGATAGATAAAAGAAAGAGGAAATCTTTCAGAGTTAGGTACAATCCATCCCTCCAGGGTTCGTTGGCGTTACAGCAATTCATCTTGAATTCGATGGACCAGAAAAACGTAGATAGAACCTCAATTTAACACTCTCTCTTCCTTGGGCAGATTTCTCTTTTCCTTGCTTTTTATCCCTATCTCTGCACTTTTTTTTTTTGGCGAATCCACAGGAAATTGGGTTAAAAGTTAGATCCGGATTGGTCGAGGGTGTGATTTGGTGAAAGTGGATGGCGATTCATTTGGCCAAAAAGTTTCTTTTCAACCTCTTTGACTACCCTTTTATATCTTGGTAATGAAACGTTAGTAAGTTGGTAGGAGGACGTCAGACTCTTGGCGAGAGGAGAATTCATTGGGTGGATCTGTCTGACGCGGTGAAATGGGATGAGAAGTTCTCGAAAACTTGATCACAGGGATTGTTGGCAGGTACAAATTAGCGGGATCAAGTTACGTTGCAGATGGGAAGATATAGCAGAGTGGGAGGAAATGAGATTTTATCTGAACTTGCTGAGCAAAGTTCACTTATCCCGTTGTTTTATTGTACAATTCTTCTCAACACAGACTTTTTTATTGAAAAATTCGTTCCTGTCATATTTGTGATTTAATTTATTATATTATAATCCAAAAAGAAGGCTATTTTAGCGAAAGAAGTCGAAGCGAATGTTATGTTTGAAGACAGTGCCATTATAGTTAAAGCCAGCTGCTGATCAATGGAATCAATTTCCATGACATCGCAATCACATGACAAATATTATTGCCCATTGCTATCAAAATTTGTAGCAAAATGCTGCACTGTATGACACACTGCGCATACGCCTCTGCCATGATGCTGCATTTATATTGGCTACAGTTTACGTAAGCTTTTAGAAGAGTATAAAATATATTATTGTAAAGTGTTAGGTGGTTATAATGCAAAATAAAAAAAACACTCGTACGAAAGCGTTTTTCAAGTGTCCACTTTAAAATCCTAAGAAAGTTTTTCGTACATGGACAGTGACGAGACATGGAAACGCCATGGGAAGTTTTTCAACTTGCCTATACTGTGTTCGTTTAATCGTAAAGGTTTTTACAACACACTGATGTACATATTTATTAATCTAGCAAATCGTTTAAGTAAAAATAACGAAATGTAATATGCATTAAAATAGTCAGCACAATTATGATAAGAGTTAAACCCAATATTCTTTTCGAACACAAATTATTCCAATGTATCAAAACAAGAAACAACATTAAATAAATTAGTTTAAAAGTTAATATAAAACTATGCGAGATGTATTCGTAACTATGCGAACAACACTTACACGATGCGCAATGGATTCCAGATATAAATCGGCATAGGTCAGTTTACATCCCCCTGAGCATAAGGTGACAACTTATGTACATCTTTGTGATAGATTTATCATCTGTTTGGAGCAGAAAAGCCATTTGGGCTCTTGTGCCAAAAAACTCTACCTAACTAGCGAATCAACTTATGATAGATTTATCTATAAAGGATAGAGATGAGGATTTGCAATTCTCACTGATAGAGAAAATACGTCTCCAAATAAATAATAGTAAATCCTGATTTTGGAAATTTATCAACCTCTGTAATACCGTGGGTGATTTTTAAAGAAATATTTGGACTACGAACTATTTCATAAAAGATTTTATGTTCAAACAACAAATACGCGTTCTGATACGAACGTCTCACAGGAACAAATAGAAGAAGGAAAGCTGTGAGACATGTAGTTTCACTTCCTGCTGCCATGCGTTGTCCCCACCGCATGAGATATGAACAGATGAATGTGGGATACCAAAGGACTGCCAGGAGCAGCAGCGAAATCGCTAGGCGAACAAATGCGAAAGAAAATCAAAACGAAAAATAAATCGTGTGAATTTAAAATTCTGATAATTGCATTCATAACTACCTTGTGTTCTAAATGCTGGTTTATTTTCTGTTCTCTGAATTAATTGCAATTTTTGAATCTTTATAAAAAATCTGATAATATTATGGAGTCTAAAAAGTTGCACCGATGTAATGAAGTGTGTAATAGTAATAAAAGTCAAAATCTGTCTGTTGACACACTACATGGCAGACCATTGATCCTAAAGCTACGAAATTTGGCAGAAGTATGCTTTGGATGCTGAAGGTACGCACCTTGAAAATATTATCAGAAATTTAATTTAAATTTTAGCTTTTTAGAAACTAAGCAAAATTTTGATATTTTTGCATGGTGTTTCATCAATAACTGCGCAAATAATTAACACACAAAACGATTTTAACATCATGTTAAAAAGTATAAAATTATCTTTTTAAGACATTTGTATAAGCAATGTATCAAGTTTTGTTTAATCAAAAAAAAATAATAATAATAAATAAAGCACTGTGTAGTCGCTAGGCGTATGTTCCACCAATAACAGCTATTTTAAACAAATTGCGGCTGCAAATTTATTGATTTTAAGTGAATTATTATTAGTATTGATTGGCGAACCAACAGGTCGCCGAAGGCAGAAAATAAATAATACAACCGACTTTTTTCGATGGATAACCCACTATCTCTTTCACTTCACAAACGTGCAACACATCCAATTTTATTTTTCCAGAAACAGCAAATCTAAAGCTCTCTTTGGTCTCTTTAAATTCACTCTCAAAACGGATACCATAAAATACCTTCCAATACAGACGCGTTCTTATAAGAGTTCCTAGTGCAAATGTCCGCTTCATCGAAAACGTCGTCCGAGAAGTTTAGATCGCCGTTACGCAACACCCTTTTCATCGAGATGAAAAACTCGGGAAAACCTCCGAGGGATTTAAAAGGGGAAAATAAAACCGAGTAACAAAACGAAAGTAGCGAAACGAAGTAAAAATAAATACAATAAATAAAGCCCTGAACGGATTTCGCTATCCTGCTCTCAAGGGGGCGCCACCAGTCCGGCAATTACTATGCGGCGCGCGGCGCCATCGGAAGTGGAGTTGAGTTGTGGACAAGCCGTATCTGGACAGAGACAATTTTCTTTTTCGGTGAGAGGGTTTTTATTTTGTTATTATTCTTTTCCCGCTTTTTGCTACAGTACAGACCCCCCTTTACCCCCTCCCCCAATTTGTTGCTATCACGATTTAAAGTCTCCAGCAGAAATGAAGAGTCTATTTTTTTTCTCTTTTTTTGTTGTGAAACTGTGTCGTTTTTATGGTGTCGAGTGATTGGGGGACACTGCACAAGATACTGGGAATTTAGTATTCCAGCAGCGGAAAATAACGAGCCTGACAGGGTAAAAGTATATTTCAATCAGAACCGGAAAAAGATATATATTGTATCGGAGAACTGAACTGGGAAGGAATTGTAATACAATTACGAGAGCAGAACTCGGAGTTTTTCCCGGGGAGAGAAAGGAAATTTATCTGTCCACCTAAGTACAAAAAGAACGGTTTGGGAAGAAAAATAACAGGCCAATAAAATCCAAGTTCTGTACCATTCAAGGTTCTCTGCAGATAGTTAAGAAAGAAAAATGATTTCAGGGAAGTTAGCTGTATAAGATATTTCAATAACTTTTGATAGAAACAGACAATTTTTTTCCATCAAAATAAATTTTCTCAAGCAACAAAAAGTAACAACCTATAAGGGAAAACTATTTTTCAGTGATTTTTGGGAGGCATTTTAATGCACCTTATTAATACAATGCTGACTGGAGCATTTTTGTAGAAACTGACGCTTGTGAACAGCAGTTTTTCCAGAAAGTGAATAAGAAAGAATCAGAAGACGTCATACGAAGTTCCCGATAAACAACGTACGGGTACCAGAAGGCGTCATATGACGCCTCCGGTTAACACAGTCAGACCCCGGTTCACGAACTCATTTCGTTCCTAAAGATCAATTGAAAACAGAAACCATTTTTCCCATATAATTTTTGCAAGATAGATTAATCTGTTCGTGGACCCCATACCAACCAAAATATTGTGGTTTTTCCATATTAGCAGTAATTTTAATTTCCAATCGCACAATTCTTTTTTTAACTTCAAAAATCGCATGTGGTGAGTTCCGAGATGCATTGTAGCTCTTATATTTATGCTCACGGCTTGAAAAACCTGGAGTACATACGTTTTTTGCATAGTTGCTGAACGCTGACTAGTGAATAAAACAAGTTGCTATACAACGAACCGTTCTGAAAATTAAACCTGTTCCGTAGCTTATCAAACTCACCTCAAATAATTTTTAGAAAAGATATCCTAGATTCGCAACGAACTTTTGTAGCAACCAGCATACGATCCAACACTAACTTAAGGAAAAGACCAAGAGCAATACTCGGTAAAGTCTAAGCTCGCATATCATCTGTAAAACGATGAAGAATAATCAGCCGATGTAAATGTGGCCAATTAAAATATTATTGTTTAGGCCTTAAAAGGCTACGATGACCTAAACGCGTCTTAAATTCTAGAACTCTATCATAAAACCAGTCCAAAATTAAATAGCCCATCGAACAATAACAACTATACACAAATTCTTAAATAACTTCAACATAATTTTTGAAAATTCCTCAATTACAATAGTTCCAAATTTTCTTTCCATTTTGTTAAATAGTGCAAATCGCTCGCTTGAAATGAAATCATTTTTTTTTTCTTTTCGGTAAACTAAAAATTAGATTTTATATTCCAAATTCTGGTGTGGAGGAGCAAGAGATCACACTACCCAGTATTCCATAACTTACATTTCGCTGTCGTTGTGCTGGTTCACCTGATGACGGTGTTGGAAAATACGAGCGCCATTCACAGTCGTTTTAAGACAGCGTATGTATTATTAATTACTACAAACTGTGAATAGTATATCAGAGACAAGAATACACTATATGCCCAAAAGTATCCGGACACTTGCAGATTTTCACATTTTTTAGAATTTCTCCGAAATGGTTTAACTGACTGCCTTTAAACTTCGGACATGTTAAGAATAGACAATAACTCACATTTTACATTGAAGATTTGGTCCTGAGGGCAATTAGGGACCGTCTACAAACTGACGAAGACAAAAACGTTTTTGGCCCACCCCGCTTCACAGAATATAGATAACAAGATGAAACTTTTAGAAATAGTAATGTATAATATGCATAATATTTACAGAAATTTTTGTAAACTCAACACAAATATTTGGGAAGATACAAAAGTTTTCTTAAAAAATCTCAAATTTTCCCACCTGTTTTTTGCTTATAACATGCAGAGTTTTCTGTTATATTATACGAAACTTACAGAAAAGATGGCAATATGTTAGAAAAGCATTTTGTAAAGATTTGGAAAATAATTTTTGAATATTACAGGAATTATGAGCATTTTTAGTAAATACTGTTTTACTGCGCATGCGCGAAACATAGTGTAATTTTTCTTTCACAACTTTAAAGCCAGATATATTGGGCAACTTATATTAAAAAATTCAATTCAATATCATTAGTATTCAGAAAGATATCGGCATTACAACTAGCAGAATTTTAGCTCCTGTCGAAGAGAAGCTAAAAGATGAGGGGTTGTACACAAATTGATATTTTTTAAACTTATATCTTTAAATAGTTATATTGAATTGTATAGTGGTTAGAATTTGCTGAATACCCATTAAGACATCAATTACGTGCATAATTTAAATTCCAGCTAATTAGGCACTATAAATAACAAAAAATTTATTACTATAATTATATTATTTACATGATTATTAACAAGTTACATATTACAATTTTACGGTCAAACGATATTTTTAAATATATTTCTTTTATAGCGAAACGATTTTTTATGTAATTAATTTCTTTTCTTAAAATATTTTAATAATTCTACATATATATATTTTTTATTCGTTACGAATATTAGATGTCTTCATGGGTATTCAGCAAATTCTAACCACTATACAATTCAATATAACTATTTAAAGATATAAGTTTAAAAAATATCAATTTGTGTACAACCCCTCATCTTTTAGCTTCTCTTCGACAGGAGCTAAAATTCTGCTAGTTGTAATGCCGATATCTTTCTGAATACTAATGATATTGAATTGAATTTTTTAATATAAGTTGCCCAATATATCTGGCTTTAAAGTTGTGAAAGAAAAATTACACTATGTTTCGCGCATGCGCAGTAAAACAGTATTTACTAAAAATGCTCATAATTCCTGTAATATTCAAAAATTATTTTCCAAATCTTTACAAAATGCTTTCCTAACATATTGCCATCTTTTCTGTAAGTTTCGTATAATATAACAGAAAACTCTGCATGTTATAAGCAAAAAACAGGTGGGAAAATTTGAGATTTTTTAAGAAAACCTTTATATCTTCCCAAATATTTGTGTTGAGTTTACGAAAATTCCTTTAAATATTATGCATATTATACATTACCATTTCTGAAAGTTTCATTTTATTATCTGTACTTTGTGAAGCGGAGTGGGCCAAAAATGTTTTTGTCTTCATCAGTTTGTAGACGGTCCCCTAATTGTCCTCAGGACCAAATCTTCAATGTAAAATGTGAGTTATTGTCTATTCTTAATATGTCCGAAGTTTGAAGGCATTCAGTTAAACCATTCCGGAGAAATTCTAAAAAATGTGAAAATCTGCAAGTGTCCGGATACTTTTGGGCATATAGTGTATATCTATCTATCACAACATTAGTATTTATTCTTTTCAGTGGCGAATCCAGAATTTTGGTCGCCGTGACGAATGTCTAACCTCATGGCTTATGTAAACCAAAACACTTCAACTTCACAGACTTCACTCATCTGACAATAAGAATCATAAAGAACATTAAAATATTTTCAATAATTTAATAAAAAAACACAATGAAATAACTTGCTAAAACATGTTTCCGACCTTTTCATTTCTTAAAAGGGATATTAAGAACAAACAGCTGTAGTGATTTTAAATAAAATCAAGAATTCTGGTTTAACTATGGGAGGATCATAGCATCCACCGGATTCGTCACTGATTCTTTTCATTTTTTTGCCATAACTGTCCCATGGTGTTCTACTTAAAGGAGTGTTTATTGATTGTTCTGCAATGTTTGTGATTTCTTTTGTTGTCCTTGTTGAACACATGGGTATACCAATTAAATTAAACTATAATGTTTTCAAAGAAAATGAATTGGCCATTATTGGAAATAACGTATGCGATATTATGCATTTATGAAAAATTACTTAGATCGTTTCTCAAGAATTCAACAATTTTTCTGTATCGCTGTAATTCATTTTATTACTGATCAATTAATGGTGCTGATTTCAGGAGATTTGTATTGACTCTTTGTGATCGGAAAATTGGTTCCAAAATACAAAATCTTCGTAAACATAGGTTTTAGCATGCATTAAAAGGGCTATAACGTAAACTTGGCTTTTGGAAGCCTATTCTGCTTCTAATTCACAATCCGACATATGGTTTACAGTTATGATATTGAGCTTAAAATTGTAATAAAGTAACAAGAGATAAATTTATCACTAAAAGAAGATACGGAGTTGCCTATGGAAAAAATCTCAAATTTCGAATTTTACTATCAACAACACATTTTTATTTGAATTAGAAAATTTCCTTAATACTTTCAGATCTCTAGACAGTTTTTTAATTTTTAAAAATTAATGATGGCCAGAATCTCATCATATTGTCGCAGAGATTCGTATAAAAATATATTGTAAAGTCGAAACTTTTAGTTCTTTACGCATTAAAAAGAAATTAAAGTATTCTTAAGATATAGCAGGCTAATAATACAAGGGAGGTTTTGAAAAGTTTCGTATTATCGTTCGAAACTATCAACTTAACGAAGGCACAGATGGTTTGTCGGAGAAGAGCTAATTTTCAAAAATACAGAGGTCTTGCGTTTACTTTCATTATAAGATAGTGGTATTTTCATTCTCAACATCCTTTACTAATTAGACGTAGTTATGCAACTAGGAACCAACTACATTTTTATAGGTTTTCTGTTCACTTTTATAAATTGCACATAATGTGCATAGAAGAGACTGTGCACAATTGGAACAACTCTTCGTATCAAAACCGACAATTTAAAATGCAATAATCAACTCTGTAAAAATATATCCCTTATATCTTAAAAATTGTAATTTGGAGCAGGTTCCTAATTGCATCCAATTTGTATTTCGAATTTTATATTCCCTGGCATGGCTCGATATCTTTAAAAGATCAGCTTTATGATTTCATAGTCAATGTCGATAATTTTAATAAATCTTAATTTATTTCAATTAAAAAGTTTCTTAAGCTTATGAATAATAAGTTAATTTAGTTCTACAGGCATAACGCGAGCTTAATGAGTTTTATACGTCGATAGAGTTAATTAAAACTGTTCGAAGCAATTATTTACAAATTTCAGGCAAGCAGACAACCCTAATTCATTGTGAAATCCAGCTTTAGATCATCTCTCGACCATAACTAGATGACAGACTAATTAACCGAAGAAGTTTGCCGCATTTGTTAATGTGGATGAAGACAGATTATGTCGAAAATAAAGCAAGTTAATGAAAGCAGAATCATCTTGTCGACCCCAGTTACAAGAGCGGGATATCTATATACCTCGGACAGACAGAAACACAGCCCCGATTCATAGTCATGAACACAATAGATCCTTTACATGAACAACACAAAGAATTGCATTAAGCGAGCGGTTGATTGAAAAGACCGACCACGAAGCACTAACGTAAGAATCCAGTGATTGATCAAGCCTTTTTGATAGAGTCGTGTTGATAGGGTTGGGATTTCGATCTCCGCCTCCTTCCGTGTCTTCTCAAATTCAGAAAGAGGCCAATTCGTGACGCACAAAAGGCATGCTCGAGATATGGCTTGATGAGTTCTGAGAGTGCCCCGGAATCCATCATGATTCACTTAACTCATTCGTTTTGCAGCCACTGATTTTTCCACTTGTGTACTGCTTATCGAAGCGTAGGATTGCAAATTATGCTAGGTCAGGTGGAATGAATTCGGTAAAGGCTTGGTAGTAATGCAGTGATGGGATATGAAATAAGGAATGCTCAGTTTAAAAGTAGTTAACAGCTGGTCACGGATGTTAAATAAAAAGCCGAGTTAATTTTTTTTTACTTTGTCCTAAGAGAAAGTATTGAAATCTATAGCACAACATAAAGCCCATGTAAAGCAGTATGGAATAAAACATAAAGCCCATGTAAAGCTGTCTGGAACACAACATAAAGCCCATATAAAGCTGCCTGGAACACAACATAAAGCCTATGTGACAAACTGAACATAAAACATGTGTGGTAAATGTTAATATAAATTGTATAAATTCTTTAGCTTGTAAAAAGAAGAAAAATGTTCAAATGTGTTTTATTTGTATACTTTATTTGCTCCAAGATAAAAATGTTTCCCTTTGAGGCTGTAAAAAAATGTTTTCCGTAAGCTCATTTAACATTGGGTGCGGATGCCATATTCTATGATATCATTCCTACTCTTTGAAAGAGCAGCTGCCACACAACTAGACGCTTATCCAACATACAGTGAGTGACGAAATTTTGTTGATTGAAGATATGTACAAAGACTAATTAAATAAACTTCGTTCCAATTTATTAACAAACTGGATGGAATCTCTCTGCACGCTGTTTTGAGCATATTAATAGAAAAGATCTAATATTATTATACAATTATTGTGTAAGATGTATATGCTTTTGCTTGAATGAATATGAAATTTGAGAACACATATGGATAATAGATCTTTAATTTTTTTATATTTAATAATAATTTTTTAATCAATATTTATAAAAAAAGAGAAAGATATTTCAATTTAATTGTAGACAGTTTAGGAAAGTTAAGAAATTACACAGGAAAATTTTACCACATGTCTGCATTTAAAATGCAGTTACTAACTCATTGCACACACTACAGGATGAATATACTGAGGTTTGGGTTCTTCAGGCACCATATATTGGAAATTCTTCGCCTTCTTCAATGAACTTTATTCACGCTTTTCAAAAGACATTTTCTTTTTCAAAAAGTAAAAAAAAAAAAACATCAATATTTTCGGGAGCAACAGCTGTGCTATCGCACTCGCCATCTGTGGAAAGAGAAATTCCCGATTCTAGAGATCCAAAGTTCAGAAGTACTCCCGATTTCTTTGGGCTTCGATAAAATTACGTTCCAAAGCACTGGAGTACATATTTTATCGTCCAAAGAATGCCCCTATCATTTTTTTATCCCTTTTTCTACTTGCAACTTGAATTGGCGGACGAATCTTTTATTCTTTACACAAAACTATGGAA
The DNA here is from genome assembly GCA_013235015.1 of Araneus ventricosus. Classification (NCBI taxonomy): domain Eukaryota; kingdom Metazoa; phylum Arthropoda; class Arachnida; order Araneae; family Araneidae; genus Araneus; species Araneus ventricosus. Next base: position 1,500,795 of record BGPR01000067.1, read on the forward strand.
CGAGATTGAAGTCATGTCATTTGGCGCGAAAACAGAAATGAAAAAAATCGCAGAGTTTGGCGACTCGCCAACGGACGATATTGTTGTCACACAGCTTTTCCCAAGCACATAGGGGAAAAAAATGAGAGAGATACAGATTTAAGAAGAATATGCTGAAAGGAACATTTTTTACTGCTAAGAGAAGTTTAGTTTAGTGCTACTAAACTTTTAAGAGAGACGTCCAGTGCATGATACCATTTCTGAATTTTTATGTCGTGACATTTGATCGAAAGAAGCAATACATGTCTGAATGCTTGTGATATTTTTAAGTTTTCGTATGCATATACGAATAATATTATGTGAAAAATGGATTTCAAAATGCTATATGTCGCTATGTATTGGCTCTATTTCAGATGTGAAAGACCACTGTTTACTGGTGCCAAATTCAAGAAAAAATAAACAAAAATGATGCCTTGTTTTGGCAATATGCATTAATCATTGTTTTTGAGTAATGTGTATACTTTTAGTCCTTTTTATTATAAATTGTTTTTCGATGAAATAAACAATAAAAGATAAACATAGGCTTATACAGTTCATACAGGACATTTAAATGAAAAGTAATAGCACAATAGATTATTGCCTCTCAAATAGTATATTGCATTTAACTCCTATATCCTTTTCTTGTATTTATCGCACTTACAAAGAGCCCCCCCCCCGTAGTGTGCCCCCCTTTCGCGTTTCCGACTGCATGCTACTTTTTTCGGTGTGCCCAGCTTACCTTTTAAGTTTACAAGCGACCTTTCAGGATACGTATTCAATTTTCTGCACTATTCGACAAAGCGTAACTTCAAACGCTTCAATTTGGAAATATATGAGAAAGATGAATGGAGAACATTCCGGCTGGTTTTATTTGTCGTTACTTAGTTTGGGCACACAAATTTTTCCATGCTAAGCTATTAAATCGGAGTCATATTATGGGGCAAACTGGCTTAAAATTGGAAAAAAAAATGAAATAACATGATGTATGAGTTTGATGAGACTTGAATTAAATGGCATCAAGAAAATGATATTAACCAGAAAAACAGACTTTTCAAGAGAACAAAAATCCATAGGAATCGGGTTTAGAATCTATAAATAGACGCGTATACATGTCAATCAGTTCTTTGTTCAGAAAAGTCAAGTAGACAGGTAGGAAACACACAGATCGCGAACTGGTGGATGTCTATCGGAAAGAATGTGACCTTTTATGCGTATTTTGAATTCGTATTCACTTTTCTAGCTTGCACCAAAAAGACTGTGTTTGTAACAAAATTGTCTTTTATAGAATATTGAAAGAAAATTGTATTTTTAATCTTTAAGAAAGGCTATTAACTTTAGTTACAAGTTCATACCTAATCAAGTGTTTCATCCTCTACCATGGATTGTAAATATCATTAATGTATTGGGGCAAAGAACTCTATGATCTATTTCCAAAATCTCTGCAAATATTCATAAACAGTGTTAAAGAAATAATCTAGAACAAAGCTGCTTAACCTGTGAGTAATGAGAGAGACAGAGAGAAACAATCTGAAAGTAAGTTTTTTATTAAATTTCTTAATAGCAAAAACAATAGGTGCAGAAATTACCTTAATTATAACCATTTAAATTGCATATTTATATAACTGTGTTAAATTAAATTTTTATCGATTAAACTTAAAATTAACCGGATTTATTTAAAGTTATTTCTGTTATACTGGACACAACCAAAAAATTGCTGGGTTTGAAAACGAAATTATTAGAGGGTTGAGTTTACTTTGTTAGCCAACAATTAAAAAAATAATCAACATCAACTGAAAAATACTAAGAACTATCTCATATGCTCAGTTCTTGAATCTATCATTTAAAAGAACTTAAATCAAGTTTCATTACATAATGCATAATGACGATAGAAAATTTCATTTAATTCACGAATGTTCTATTAGAGATTTTGATTTATGTAGTTTCTTCATTTATTAATCGATTTTACCCCCCAAAAAGGAATAATTAAAAGAGGAAGCATCTCTTTCGCAAGGACTGTCACTACTCCTATAATTTTTTTTTCTGATTCGAAGATCTTAATTCCATTTTTCGTTTATGCGATATTTAATTTAATTTCGATATAGTTAAGTTATCAGTGTGACACAAGAATGTACATATGAGAAAATGAATGATTGCCGACATAAAAGAAAATGGCAGGACATATATCATGGTTTGATTCGCTCTTGATTAATTGTGATAGCAAATGGTTTAATATTTAGTTGGATGCTTCCGTAGTTCGCACTAAAAATATTTTCTGTTGGCCAGACTTGTTTTATCTTTGATTATTAAAGATAAAGGCTGTAAATTCACAGTCATTGTAAATAAGATCTTGTTTTGATTCTTGAATGGATAAAAGATTGACGAATGTTTCATGATAATTCAATAAATATTGGAAAACAGCAGAAAACCTTTCAATGTCAATAACTTTCCGATTCTGAAGCCAGAAAAAATACAGATACATGGCCAGAAAAGGAAATCAAATTATTTCAAAACCCCTTTACATTCAATGAGTGAAATTGCAGGCCTGTTTTTAAACTTCTATCAGATACGTAAAATATATAATTTGCCTTTCATATATCGAAGATGTGCCTGAAACTCGGAGTACATTGAACATTAAAAAACCTGAAGGCAGTAATGAATATTTCACACTGCGGAGTTAACCATTACTTGAAATCCTATAGAGGAATAAGTAGAATAATATAATCGCTCAGAATACCATTTACCGAGCTAACTTTATACCTCTTTAAGAACCTGTAAAAAACACTGTCATGTTTTTGGCAAGGAATGGTTCTTTTCTTACAATTTGATCTTAAATAGTTTTGTAGAATTATTACAGAAGTCCCTGAAATATTGTGTAGCGACGGATTCGGAAACCCTCCGCGCTTTTGCGCATGCTCCGGGCGGAGTTATTTTAATCAAAATAGGAGGAAAGTGAAGAATGGAAGGGTGATGTTTACATTTTACTGAGCGTGATCTAACAAAGAACTCCCGAAATGCGCTCATATGACTCATTGCCTGTCACCCCTTTCCGGTATAAAATCGTCCAAAGGTGGTAGTCTAGGAATCCGTTGCTGAACTATAGCTGCTTTATTTCTCAGACATTTATTCGAACGTCTGAGATGGCCTGGTGGGAAGCTTTCTGCTTCGGGACTGGACGTTTTCCAGTTTTGAAATCCGATTCCAGTGAAGAATCTCCGTGTATGTGGACCCGCTGCACTTTAAATCTGATGGCTTAGATCAAACGTCCTTCCGCTGATGTGGTGCGAAAGTTTAGAGAGGGAGGTACCGACTAAGGTATCGTCCTCGTCATCTGACCGCGACTCAAAATTACGAGGTTCGTACCAAAATAGCCCTCGTGTTGCTTCAAAACGGTACGTTAATATAGCAAAACTAAACATGCATTTAATCGAAAACAAGCAATAAATAACGTTTAACACCTTCTGTACATCATAAACATAAAATCATACTGCAACTGCGGCAAAGAAGGTAAGTTGAATTTATTTTAATTACATTATCATCCCGTTCTGAAGGGGAGCAACCCAAGAACATGTTGGGAGGGACCTCTTTTATTTGAAAGGTTGTCAGGCGAAGAGAATGACGACACATGCTACGGCTTGCAATATCCAAACTTTCAAGCTACACTAGAGGGAAAATATTTGACCCTCGCCGTCTGTTTTAAAGTGCATCAGACTCACATATAAGGCGCACCATTGGCGGAATCGAAATTTCGAACCTAGAGCCAAACGGTCCCGAAATCGTGAAACTACCAGGCAATCGCGACTCGAACACAACAAGCAAGAAAGAACACACATACAAAAACAATAATACATGTAAAACTTAAAATATTCCAAGAAAAGATATAGTAGGAACAAAGTCTACATTACATCTGCATTGTCAGAAGCAAAAATATCGTCATATTTCTTAACATCATGAATGTTGGCAGAAGTAACAGATAAATAGAACCAATTAATGACAAATGATTCGCGAGCAAGTTTAGTTTTCAAGCCCTTCTTCATAAATTTTATTCGATTTCTTATTCAACTAGTCGACTAACTAGACTCGGTACAACCCATTCAAAGTGTAATAGAAGTATCAAATTCAGAGTTTTAGAATTTCCTTTCCTTTGCATGCCTTTATTTCTTGAAGAATCAAGAAAAACCAGCGAAAAAAAACCATTCTTCGATCAATCTGGCCAGAAGAACATAAAAAGTGGCCACTCGCCAGGAAGGAAGACGAGTTTGGTACATTTAATGGTCATTCTCAACGGCAATCATCTTGTTATTGCGGGCAAGTAAAATCTTTACGAGGCACTGCTGCTACTGCAAGGATGGACGAATCACACGATGGAGGTTTTATAGTGTGACGCTCTCACTCGCCTTGTTGTGAATTTAAATGGTGTCTTCGTATTCATTTCTTCGTCACTCCATTGAAGAGATAAGATTGCAGCGACGAGTGTCAAAGTGTAACGTGTTGCGGGCCCACGCTTCTGCATTGTTAATCCTTGCATGTGCTTTAAGACCAGGATAACGAAGTGGGAAAATTAACAAGGATTTTAAATTAGCGTCACTGGCTATCTTAAACGCTGATATACAATGTGATGCTAAGTGGGTAGAAATGTAAATCAACAGGTGTTGATTTTAGATGTTTTTAAAAATGAGTATAAGAACCGATGTGGAATGAAGATTTCTTTCTATAGTAAAGTGGATAACGGTGTTTCCGCACATCTGATTTAAACTAGAGTGCATGAATTTGTTGGAAGTTTTAGCTAATCTGTTGTTACTATAACAAATTCGATCTTACATGTTATATTAAGAGAAATAACAGCGTAGACAGTGACTTTGCAAAAAGATACTCTGTGATCGTAAATCTTGCTTTTAACAATTGCGAATTTCATATCCTGGCTGCTCCTTTTGAAATTCTGAAAAGACACTGCGACTGCTAACCACCTGATTTTGCATAATCTGTGAAGCTTCAAAAACCTACAAAAAACGGGAACTCCTAGGTGCTGTTATGAAGACTGTAAATCCAAGATTTATACCTCGAGTTTTTGATGAATCTCCATGTTTCAGACATCCATGAGTGCGAAAACATACCCCCACCCCTAGACACAATCGCTGAAAAGCAGAATGAACTGATGGAGTGATATTTTGCATGTGGGTTTTACACAACTATTAGAGAGCTGGACAAAATTTTGGATGAAATCCATTGACGTGAAGTTCGCCTCTGTCTGTCGATGTGTAGGTATATCAACAAGATATCTCCAAACTGCAATGAGTTAGATAGATAAAATTTGGAATACGGTTTTTATCACTGGAATTGTGAATATGTACTAAATTTTGAGCCAAATCAGTCAAAGCATAGACTGTCGGTTTGTGAACTCAAAAGTGCAAAGAATTAGTTAAGAAATTTGGCATGGAGAATTGACACAAAATTGCAGATCTGTGCCAAATCTGTGACGCAATCCGTCAACGTGTAGATGCGTACAAGATCCGCTTTCTTATACGATGTAGCTAAACTCAAAATGCGTCATATTATTCGAGAAAATCGAGAGGAGAAGACTCCTGTTGTTTTCGTAAATACAACAAGGAAATCATTCTCTTTTAATCACTTTTTGCATATGGAAATGAACTAATACACAGTTAAAAAGTCAAAACCCCATTGCTTATTCAAAAACAAAACCATAAAAAAGTTGTATTTCAGTTTTAAAAACAATTTATATTCTATCTGTTTATCGAACATCTGAAGACACTGAAAAGTGAAATAAAAGTTTAAACTAAGAAAGTAGGACACTAATAGTTTTTTGCTGCTTTCTTTGGATGACATATGCACCTTCAATATAAATGCTGTTAGTTTTAACAAAAACTCTCTAAAAAGACAAATAATTCTATGTAAAATATGAATCTAAGAAAGCAACAGAATTAAGATTCAACTGAATCCATAAAACATTTAAGTATTATTCATACACTAACAAAACTGTTGCACAAATGGTCGCATTCAATGTCCTTCCTTCTCACCGACTTCAAAACCACTGAAAATCACAATCATACATTTAAAAATATTACATAGTTCTGCATATGTTAAACTGCATGGGGCCATTATGAATACGAAAAGAAGTTATTTAATAATAGAATATTTTGCATAACATTTTCTTCACTTCAACCAACAAAGAAATTAATTTAAATAGCATAAATATGCAACGTATATTCTCAAAAAGTGATTGACACTGATTGTTGACGATAAAAAAAGTTCTAAACCCCTCACAAGTAAAAACTTTAAAAGAAAGACCACCTCAATAGAGATCGGCAACAAATGCTTTTGTTTAAGAAACAGATAAGTTGACGCACATTGGAAATCCGTAACGCCCCTATTCAAATGGCTTAGCGAAAAACAAGTACGGCTGAATAGCGTCTTAAAAATGCATCAAGTGTTGGATAAAGCGGAATCACTGTGTATTGTTCACGCACAAGCGATGTGAAACAAAATTAATGTTGAAAGAATTGCCTTTTCCTGCGCAGCATATCGGCATATCCATTTTTCAAACTTCCGAATACAATATGGCTTCCTTCAGCTGAGTCTTACGGAGAAAATCAGTTTCTATGGTTACCTAAAAAAACAAATTTAAATGTTCCGAAACTTATTCGTGTATTGACGTTTGGGAACAATGGGATCATTCGATATCGTGACTGCTTTTGGCTGGTTTCGCTTTTTTACTTAATTCTATTCTATTTTTATTCCTAGTAATCTTTAAAAGTGCAAAATAAAGGTTTTTCCTTTTTTACAAACTTTTATTTTTTAGATTTTTTTAGATTATATTTTCGTTCTGCTAAGATATAGTAACCAACTGCATCAAAACAAAAATCAGGCTATACCTAAAGAATTATATTTATTTCATTTCATTGAAAAGTTCAAATAAGAAATGTTTTGCATACACACATTAACTTGATAGCATGTATTCTTCAAGATACATGATTTCTATTATATAATATCATTGATGTAGATAAGTGAACCAGAACAATTGCTTGGCCTCAACTTTCTCATGTATCTCCGCAACATGGCGCAATTTGTGTTTAGCTTCGTCCCATAATGAAGAGAATCCATTTGGATCTCTTCCTTTTGGCTAATTAGATCCAAATTTTGATACAGACCTAAAATTTTGATGTCCAGGGCAAATACTGAATTTCATAACAAGCAGACCGACACACAGACATAATTCCAAAAATGTGTTTTTTACGGACTTGGAGAGTTCACAAACGTATAGATTCATCAATATTTCGAAGTAGAATTTTTTGACGATTGCAATACTTTCTCTTTATATACTTTGTATATGAGGAAGTAAAAAAATATATTTAATTCATTACAATAAAGTCAGAATATGTAAGATCTATTAAATATAAATGCTTGATCAACAGAGGATACTACGCTTCCTCAAATTTTGAGTCTATAACTCACGGAGTTTGCTAGATATGCTTGAAGGTGTGAGATTACAGACGCAACCAACTTCAATAAATTAGCAGTTATTAGTTCTCAGTATTTTAAACGTATTTAGCTTATTTTGCTTTAAAATGCGTTTCACAGTATTATCTATCACGTGTCGTTGAGACTGCAATTACTTAAGCTTCCAGCAGTTTTCAAATATTTCATTACTTTTTTCCCCTTCCATCACAGAAACTTTCGTTTCAAATATGCCAAAATATCTAAAAACTAATAGAAGTCAACATGAAAGGTATTGTGAATAAACATTTTGTTGAGGAATCTTTGTTCAGGAAATGCTTATCCTTTCAGCAATTTAGCATTGAAATAAAAAAGCTTTTTCTTATTTTTCATCTCAACAAGTTCTTATTTTCAATTGTAACGATTCAATTGCTGAAAAATAAATAGCTGGTTCTCGATATTAGACATTTTTCCTCTTTTAATAATATTCAAGTTATGAAAGCTTACTAATATCACCAATGAGAAATGTGTATTAAGATAAGTAAGCTATGAAATTAAAAAAATAAATCATTCTTAATTAAAATGACATTATCAATTCACCTAATGTCTTTCATAACAATAAAATGAGATGAACTCCAAAAGTAATTATTTAATCAGAATAAATTGCAGATAATAACTTAGCAAATACTTTGCTTTTTTTATTTCGTTTGAACTTTTAGCTATGATAGTATTTATCCATCAATTTAATACTTTACTTTAATGAGTTTAATCGTTAATTAGTTTTTGCATTCTATCTAATATAATATGCTATTGTTGAATTTATTGTATTAATAAGCAACAAAGAAATAATCCAATAAACCAAAATGACCCAATGAAACTTAATTGTTGCAGATAAAAAGCAATAGGATAACTAACCTATCAACGTTCGCTATTAAAATGTGACACGGAAGACACTCCAACCATCTTTGCACTCATAAATTCCTATTTAATGACGAATTTTAACATAAAATATTAAAGATAATTTCGGAAGCAAATTTCATACTCAATTTAAATGTCTTATAACTCACATGCTATTTTGCATTGAAACTGCAACATATACCTAAACTCTAAGATACAAAATTAATCTTTTCCTTCATTCTAATTTTAGCAATTATCATATACTTTATGGTATTACAATTAGATCACAGCATTGTTTTACGATTTACGAAAAATAATGAACCATTTAATTTTTCATCGGCCAAATAGTTCGAATAACAAAGTAGTTAACTAACCTTTCATAAAGTTTCTTAGTATCATTTCATCATCAGACGTCATGTTTAGATCAGAATAAACCATTCTGGACAAAGGGGCGAGGCATAGCTGTTATACCTCTAATTTGTGGAATTGACACACATAAGTGAAAATACGTGACGAGAAAAACAACGAAAGCTGATGACATAATTAAAGAATCAGAGTTTCCCACGGTTATACAGACGGATAATATTTCTAAATCGATAATATCAATTGGTACAGTTGTTGATTTCCAAAGGGTATTTATAGAAAGGGAATGAAATTTCAAGAATGAAAATTAGAAATTAATATGCTTGAATAACTTCTAACATCATCGACTGTTGAAGGAATATATTCCTGAAAGAAGCCAATGAATGAGTTTTTCATAAGTTTTCAGTTTTACTATGATACAAAGTTAGTCTTAATTAACCCTTTTAGTGCCGTACGACAATATATCGTCGTTCGCAACACTTGCGAAAAGTGCCAACGATGATATATCTTTGTGTATGCGATGGCACCTTACAATTCGCATCGCGAGAGAACTCTATCTCAAAATAAATTTATAAAACGTTAGAAATGGTTTTATTAAGATATTCGATTTATTAATAATATTTCATTAATATTAATAATATTCGATTAATATTATAAGTTAAGGTTCGATTTTTCTGTTTTTCAAAATGCTTTATATTTATGTTATTCGTGTTTTATATTATGTTTACAAATATTGAAATGCATGTTTGAAATGAAATGAATGTTGTTCTACAAATATTGAAATGCAATTGGCATTAAATTATTCTCCCTTTATTTCGTAATATGTTTGAATTCTGTAAACATCATTTTTATTTTGTTTTCTATGAGCTTTTCCCAAAAACTTAGCAAATTCGTCAAATTGGTCCTGCATTCTTCGCATAGGTACGATACTTTCGGTCGGCACTAAAAGGGTTAACCAGCAGGAGTGGCCCCGTCCCAAACTTTCTTGTGTACTTCCACAATATGGCGCGTTTTGTGTTTAGCTTCGTAGTATACTGAAAAAAAAATCGTGGATGCTTTTGGATTTCTTTTTTTAACTGCTTGGTCGATAATTTGATACAGGTTTGCAATTTTTGAGTGAAGGCCACGTATCAAATTTCATATATCCAGCTTGTTGCCTTTTTGAGCTACCGCGTTCACATTAGGGATGGCTGTTATTTTCAAAAACACCGGTTTTGTCACCTCCGGTTTAACCGGGCGGTTAAAATCACTCAAAATAACCGGTTTTTGAAATACAGGTTTTCGGCTTTTTTAGAAAAAGAAAAAGCGTTTGTAGACAATTTTTTTATTAATAATTATATACATGTAAATATTAATACAATAAGTAAAATTAATAAATAAGCAATTAATGTAATAAATATTGATTATAAATAAATAATTAATACAATAAGTAATAACAATAAATGAGTAATTATTACAATAAATACGTATTGTAGACAAATAAAAAAAAAGAAATTAGAGAGTACAGACGTAAATAATCGTATTTTGTGTTGTTTGCGTCTAAAAGATATAATATAAAATAACTATATCTAAATTTTTATACATTCCCCCTTAAATATTAATCATATTTATTAAAATATTTTTGCACACACAAATTTTAAACAAAATGTTCCACTCTTCTGCGACGAAAACTAATCGAGTTACGGAAGCTTGACTATAACTATTTTAGACCATTTAAATGTCCTTCTTGAGGAAGCGGTGGCCGTTGATTAGCCTAAGATGATGAGATTCAAAACCTCATAACTCTAACCTAAAATCGAGCCTATCTTTTGATAGCTGATTTTGCCGGTTTTTTATCTGGTTATTGGATTTAAAATAAATAACCAGTTATAACCGGGACAAAAAAATAACCGGAAAAAAACCGGTTAACCGAAAGAAGAAAACCGGTAGGTTTTACCCATCCCTAAGTTCACATAAATTTGAATAAAGAAACCCACAGACTGTCCACTTTTGACAGATTTTGTCGAAAATTCGATATGGATTTACAAATCCGATGATGAAACCATGTGCCACACTTCCTCCATTTTTGTGTTCTTGAATTATCGCGTTCAAATGCACAGGAAGGACGGACGAACATACAAACTTCCTTAAAAAGATATTGTTCCCAATATTATACAATTCTACAGTTTTGTTGTAAAAACCACATACCGAACTTTATTCGCCTAGCTTGTTTCGCTTTCGGGTTATCGCGTTTGCACACATACCGACAGATATAGTTTCAAAGAATTGTTTTTTCTAACACAAGGAGATCCAAAACGTGGGAATTCCTCCAAAACCCAAAGTCAATTGTTTTGACAATTAGAATACTAACTCTTTGCATACGAATATGAGAAAGTAAATGTTTAACTTCAAACAAAGTCGATTGTGGAGCGGATATATTTGCCTTTGTGTTTTTTCAGAAAGTTACAGTTTTACAATGGGTTTTAAGAGTTAGCCTGAATTCAGAATAGGATGAAGCAATATATTTTGCAAAAAAAATTAAACGTGAGATAGTTTGGAACACAATTATATCTATAGAAGGTAAGTCTATATGCTTAGGAAGAGCAAAAGTATAAAAAGTTTGGTTTGATGATAAAGATTTAAGTAGTTAATTAGTTTAAAATCGTGAGTGAGATGCTAAGGGATGTTAAAAAAGTATTAAAACCAAAAGGATTTCAGAAATAGTAGCTGATCCCGCACAGAGCATCTACGTTCAGTTACATGCACACCATGCATTTTCGGCCAAATTGGCTCATTCTGGCTCCTGACTCTTCAGCTAGCTAAAATTACGGCTTAAATAAACGACAATAACAGCACTTTCAATGAAGCTCAACTCACCAGCTTTCTAGCTCTCATTGCAGACGAAACTCCAAAGTCGTTCCAGTCGATCAACAACTCTCTGATCCAAGCGCGGCCCTTATATACTCTCCCTGACAGGCCGTGACGTCACATGGAGTTTTCTAGTACATTCAAGCGTATTTTCTTTCCTAATAGAGATATAGAGAAAAGGGTGGCATTTTCTGGAATCATCGATTTGTCGCCAAGGTCGCTAAGGACAGGGGTCCAGGCTCGACCACCCCATATTTACCCCTGTAAAACTCTCTTCCCAAACATAAGACTAGTGAGGCAGGAAAGCGACATTACATTTTGCAACAATATATTATATTTTGCTTATGAACGTAGAGAGTGCAACTGAGTTGTTTAGCATTGTTGTTCAGTATTAAAAAAGCGGGGATATTCTCCCCTCGACTTTTTTGTATAGTTCTACAATATGATACGTTTTATGCTTAACCCTGTCTCATAGATAAAAGAATCAAGTATGCATTTTTAACAGCACCTCTTCCCTTTGATTGATTGGGTCAAAAATTTGACACTGGTATAATATAATTGGTGTGTAAGATCATATTCTCAAATTCATGCCTCTGGCTTGTTTCGTGTTTGAGGTATCGAGTCCACATACATACGAATAGAAACCTTTGACGGTTTCGGTCCAAAATTGGATAGATATCTACGAATTTAGAGATAAAATGTTATGCTGAATTTCATTTCATTCATTTGGAAGGCAGACAGACGTCCCGTTCACGGATTTCATCCAAAATTGGACATACAGCTACAGTTTGGGTCTAAATACCACAAGCCAAATTTTTGTCTCATTACCGATGGATTTCTCTTGTGAGGACACCTGAAATAAATTATTTCTAGCTCAAGTCCAGCTACAATTGTTGAGATGAGAGCAATCAGTGAAAAACAACGGATTCAAGTGATAACTTGTATGCACAATGACGCTTGTATTACATCGGTCAGCGTTATCAGTAGCATCTGGACTATAACGCTCAACATTTCGACCGAATCCAATGCCTGACAAGATTCTACATTCCTATTAATTAATTTGAGTTGAAACGTTCATTTATACTAATAATTCTTCATGCCGATATGCGTATAAGAATTCAGTTATTATTAATAACAACCGATGAGTCAGATTGACCGTAACATAAACACCACAAACCAAACTTAATTCTCATTCCCGATGGATTTCTTTTGTGAGGACACCTGAAATGAATTATTTCTAGCTCAAGTTCAGCTACAATTGTTCAGCTGAGAGAAATCATTGTAAAACAACGGATTCAAGTGCTAACTTATATACACTACGACGCTTGCATTACATCGGTCAAGTTATCAGCAGTGTCTGGACTATAATGCTCAACATTTCGATCGCGTCCGATGACTGACAAGATTCTACATATCGTATTAATAAATTTGTGTTAAAACGTTCATTTATACTAATAATTCTTCGTGCCGATGTGTGCATAGAATTTTGAGACACCCTGTATGTAACTTATATCGTTCATAGCCAATTTTGGATGTGCTGTGATAACAAATGTACGTTCCAAAACTGTTCAATAATTGCTGATATAATTACAGCGTACGAGCATTGAGTAAAATCAAATTTTTTGTCTGCTTTGAAATTCAAAAGTTGTAACTGCTTCTTTCAAAAGACACTCCACTAATAACACAGAAGAGATGTATGAAATTATAAATTCCAGTAAATCATACGGTTATGTAAAGATTATTGGAAGGAAAAGAAATTTAGGAAGGCTAAAAATCTCTGAGATTGACTTTTAATGATTATGATTTGGAAGGGCAAACTATAAAGCGAACGTTTTTATATGGAGCCCATATACATAACAAACGTCTAATGATATGCATTTGATGCATATTCAAAAGATTGGATTAGAAGTAAAAATCCCAAACTATAATAACTACTCTTAGTAATGATATGCTGTTACTAAATTGCAGTTATTTTATCTCATTAAAACATCAATATTCACAAGCAAAGTGACTACGTCAAAGAATGAACGGCATGACCTCCACATCTCCGGTTTAAGGGAAACTGGAATTCCAATAGATATGAGAACATCAGCATTTTTCTAGTCAATCACATTTTATCGTCTTATCTCGGAAGATCTCGAATTCTTCCTTAACTCCTTCAGACTATAATTGCTGTTGTCAGAAGAAATTTTGAAGACTGTAAAAGATCTGCTCTGCTGGCTAAACTGACCACCCATACCATACTCGTCCAGTCATGTTAGTAATTTCTGAGTAGATGTGACATCCAGCAATTATGTACTTTGAAGTGGTCTTTTTTTAAATAATGTATTTGATCGAGAGTTATCCAGAAACGGAAGCTTTCTTGTGTTTCTGAGATTGGGATGATAACGACCTGCAATTGGCTATAAAAATGGGGCCGTTTAACTCTGCCGTTCCTGACAATGCCCCATATCAGACGTGCCTTCTGACAGCTTAATTGGAGAATAAATTTGGTGCCTTGAAGGCAGCATGGAAAGGGTTAGACTGCGATTTCCTGTAAAAAGTATGCAAAGTGAGTAGGTGGGGATTAGGAAGTGACTACCATAATTCACTCTCCAAGTGGGAAGATTGGAACGTATAGATTAGCCAACCACACTCTAAATTGACGAATAATAATACAGTCAAATATTTTTCATTCTGGACGCGAACGATAAAAAAGAAATTCTTGTCGTTTTTATGAAACACGAGTTGAGTAGGGTTTTTTTTTTCAGTACAGTGAAATTTGGACAAATTAGAAACTGATCACAAATAGTACAGTAAAAGAAAAGAACGATAAATTTTAATCTAAAAAGGGAAGTAGAGCTTTATTTTTATTATTCAACTGCATTAATAATACGATGCACAATAAATAAATAAAAAGCAAATAATTTTAATGAATAAGTAACTTATTGTAATAAATAACCTATGAAGGACTTTGAATACAAAAGGTGTACAAAAATGTTTCAAAATAAACAATGCAATTCACATCGAACATGTTCAAAGCTCTCCAAAATGTGATAAATGTTTTATTACTTTTTAGATTAAATATATTGCCGTGTAAAATAAAACAACCACTTTGGGAACAAAACACAGACATATTTAAGTAATGAAATAAAAACGATTCTTTACAATTTTTAGCTTTTATTTCATATGAACCAAAATAAATTCGAACTATAGAGGATGTTTTAGTATTACATTAATAGAAAACTCAAAGAACTACAGAAAAAAATCGAATTACCTCTGAGGTTGATTAAAAGACGTTGGAATTAGCCAAGTTCCTCTGCAATCAAACTTGCAAATGATATAATAAGAACGTAATTCCATTTATAAAGTGCTTTATAATTCAATAAATATATCGTTATCTAATATTTTTAGCAATGCTAAAAAAAATCGTCGCTCGTCACGAAGAATTAAAAAATAAGGATGACAGTTTTATTTCCTAACCGTTACCACAATTTCAAAATTCGCAAACCACAAAAATCTGACGAATTTTCTTTTTAATCTATGAAGAGAGAAGAAACGCGCCAAGAAACGCAATCTACATCAAAAGAAACATTTGGAGACTGTCATTTAAAAATAAAACATTTGCAATGAGGTTGCAGTACAACAAAAATTGAATCCTCCGAAACTGTAGAGTTATAATTTTTTTTATTTCTACATGTTGCAATATCTGGTTTTATACAGCTGCTTATATTTGAACAACCATGATATTAATTTTTAATAAACTGCTAAAGTTTAAAGCGTGAGTAGTAACATTTGTATCATTTCGTCGACCAAATTCATCGAATAAATCAATTTTAATCCTAATCAATGATTTTTTGGGTCATACTTGGAATGTAATGAAATGTTCTGTGTTTCATTTTTACATTAGCATCTAATTTTATGAAAACTTTTACATACTACAAATTAATTTTGTTTAATTTTTAAAATTTATATATTTTTTTATTTTACATGTCCGAAATAGCGTTCCAAACGCAACTAGAAGAGTAAAACTAACAAAATATATTTTGGTACTTTTACATAAATTAATTTATCATGTGAATTCAATAATAAGGTAGTATAAAATGTACATAAAATAATTGGATATTTCGGTGTATAATTTAGGATTTGGTTTTTTAAACCAAATCCTAATCATTCAGATCATCGAATTCGTTATTGCAAGATACAGGTGCTGGAGAAATTACAAGTTCTCTGCAGTAAACTAACGAAACTCAATACCCTCCCCCCCAAAAAAAATTTTAAATTCAATATTTTATTACTTTTTATTTTGGTTTCAAACAGAAAACAGAAAAATGCCTCTTTCGAATAGGTAGATGGTTCGTATGTTTAAAAATCATGCATATTAAGTATATTCGAGCGATATGCTGTGGTTTGCAAAGTAATGAAACATTTTAAATGATTCTTTTATCTTAAATTATACAGTCACGAAAATCAGTAAGACATGAAGTACAAACAAAATTCTTTGAAACGTAAATGCATTACATTTCTTCTCCCACTGAATACAGAAGCACAAGAGGCTAATGAAGACGACACATTCCGATCCATTAAGTGCGAAATCCAGCCACTGCAACCACAAACCTTCCATTAAGCTAATCCCAAATTCCGAGCTGTCTCAGGAAATGCATAATTTAAATCGAACACTTCTGGCACAAGATTAAATTGCCACTTCCAAAAAACAAGAACCATGGAAAATGGACCCACCAAGTCGCTGGAGCTCTTGCAAACCAGTACTTTAATAACTTAATCAGAACCTTAATAGTTCTAATTCTGCCTGAGATCTTGTGCCTCTTTTTACGTCAGGAGCCGGAATCTTGTCACACTACAAAGGAAAGTGGCAGAAAAAAAGAAAAATCCCGGCCATGTTCCTTAATTGAGATGAAGTGGTGTCGTACGAGACTGGCATTCGCACACTTCATTTTCCATGCTGAAAATGCAGCCACTCGCTTCCTATGATGCCAGAGACACCGAAAGGCAATTAGGGATATCTTTTGGTCATTAGGTATGTATGATGTAAATGTTAGCCGGTTGATCATTTGTTGAGAAGTTAGATCAGGTTGAAGAAGGAGGTTTAACAGAGTTCGTTTAGCTAACAGCAACCCAATCCATGTTAAACACTCATTACGCGCGAGGTCATTGGCGTTGGTCATTCGTCAATGTTAGGCTATATTAATTTAAGGGAAGCAGCTAGTGTCACCAGAAGGGAAGCAAATAATTAAAGGTGATTTTAATTGAAAGACTCGGCTAAGCGAAAATTAAAAACAGTTGCTATTGAACTTGGCGAATGACTCTAAATATATGCTTGAGTTTATATTTAAATATCGCTTTTTTTTTAAATTTTAGATAACTTTTTTGTTTTTTATTTGTTTTAATTGGGATATCTTAAATATAGAAATTATTATTAGTGATGGCGATTCGTAAAAAGAAACAGTTTAAAGAACAAAAAGAAAGAACGAGAAAGGAGAAAATAACAAATTTGCTGAATACTCTTCAATTAGCGGTTTCTTTGGTTGTCGGAAAGTTACAAATGACACCTATTTGCTTTACTTTGCTTTTCTTTATTTAGGCTTTTACAAAGCTGATCTGTTAAATGAATCTACAAAAGGTAGATTCATGTAAGATATATAGATGCCTTGCTGACATCTTCTATTATAGCATTCCAAATCGGAACCGAATTTTAAGATAATCAATCGCTTATTAATTGATTAAGCCTTTGATAAAATGTTATGAAATTCTCTTGGTAATTCTGAAATCATGCTGTAAATAAATAATGGGAAAGGAAAGTTTAATTTAGTGCAGTGTTATTCGGGATATTTGCCGTCTCCATAAGTCACGAATGTTCTATATTACACGACATTGAAAAAATATACGATTTCGTGAATAAATTTATTAATTTCTCTTTTTTAAAATGAAGAGAGATTAGTGAAAAGTTTATCAATGAATGATAAAATGAACAACTAATTGTAAATTTAGTTACTATTAATCTACAAACCTTTGCAGTAACTTACATCGATACTGATAATTTTCATAAGAGTAACTTTTGCCTGTAGCAATTGTACTAAAACTTGCTAATAAATCAAAATGAATTTTAATGTTATGTTCTTATTAGATAAGGCAGAGGTGAATTGTAATCACGAAAAGACTATTCGAGATTTTTCTTTTATGGCTTCAAAGAAAACAAAAATGTTAAAATTTTGTAGTACACAAAAAAGATGATTTTCCTTAACAATGATTTCATTTCAGTGCTTTGTTGAAAGGAATTTTTAAAATGTTACATACACTTTTGATGCATTAACATTTTAGAAAAGTTCACAAAAGAAATTTTTTCGATTTTGATTTGTTTCTTTTTAAGCAATGCAGCTTTTACTTTGCTTTTTCTGCTTTAAACTACACCTGCTAGTTGGAGACTATGAACACCTTTAATTGCTTGCATTCAGCATTTTAGTAGAGAAAGCACACACCTTGACGCGAACAACAAAATCTATTGTGATATCGCACAATGAATGAAGTATAATTAATAGCAAGTCTAGAGATCTTCCCTTGGTTAAGATGTGTAAAGAAAATCATTATTCAAAATAACGTGCATCAAGTTTTATAAATGAATTCAGTTTGCTTTTAGCTATCACACAATCAGTTATCAACCTTCTGCTGCTAAATGTAATAAATTCAAAATTTTTAGATTAATCATTAAATTGCATTATAGATGAACAAAGTGCTTTTTACTCCCAAATTTCATCAGCATAATCTTACAAGGTCTTAAGTCAGCTTTTTTATATCTGGCTTTTTGTATTTTAATGGCTTTTGTAATTGCTTTATAACTGTAAAATTAAAAGAAAGCAATAATTATTTAGTGGACAATACATTAAAATGCGATTAATTTTAGTAAATGAAAACATTATCTCTTTTTAGCAAATTTGAATTAACGATAGCATAAGCATGTAATATATTTTAGGATCTAGTTCTTTTAAGTGTTAGCTTAAATGTTTTTAATACTTGCTGTCTTAAATATCGTTACTCAGTCAAAAATAACTAATTTAATATTCTTTAAAACTTTTTATTTGTGATCGAAATTTAGTTCACATATCAATTTTTTGCCTCGAAAAGGAGGCGACGTAAACCAAGAATGGAAGTCATGCCTTCATAAAATAAGTTTTCCCTTTTTTACAGTGGCGTAGCGACAGGGATGCAAGGGGGATATAGATGCCCCGGGTGCCAATCTTAGGGGGCGCCATAAAGTCAAAATATTAAGGCCTTTGTCACCTTTTTTAGCAGAATATGATGAAGGGGTGTAAAAATAATACCATTCTCATAGCTCCATTTACACTTGCGAAGCCACTGATGGTGACTGGTGCAAAACAATTCGTATTATTTTCCTTGGAAATATTTACCCTTAGCCACTGGCAGGTTTCCCTGGCACCTGTCAATGGCCATGGTGCCAAAACGTTAGTGCGTTTATGCCACTTTTTAAAGTCAAATACGATCAAGGGGCGAAAGAACACCATGCTCCGAGAGCCGTTTTCACAAGCTAAGCCACTGATGATGATTCGGGGAGAGGGTCGAAAAATATTATTATGGCCTGGGCGCCATGTACGCTCGCGACGCCACTGTCTTTTTATAGAGTTAGAATCCGAAATAACTACTCAGTTTTAATAAATGATTAGTTCTGATGAACGTCACAAATGGTTACACTTGTACGAATGTGTAACACAATGCTATGTTCCATTTTCAAATTTTACATTTAAGCATATTTGTAAAAAGGCTTTATCACCGTTCATGTCTTACATGTACCTACTGATAAAAATATCCATGGAAGTTTATTTATTTTATACATTCTTTCTTCTGTTTCTCTGAATTTCATTAATATTTTGAAATAACAAAAAATTCTTTCAGAAAAATATTATAACAGATAATTATAACTATGGTTTTTCATCAACAAGGTTCTTAAACTATGCATCCCGATGCCGAATGGAACCTATTAAATGAATTCAAGAGTCGCGCAATACACTGAAAGCTCACATTTTGAACATTAATAATCAAAAAATACTCAAAAAGTCATACCATTTTTTTAAAAATTTTCAATCAAATATATTTTACTAATTTTCTTTCTATTTTTCATTAATAGAAGTAGTTTTACCTACTTATACGCACTTTTGGGGTCGCGAAAAACTGTTTCATATATAGATGGAGACTCAGAAATATTTCAATATATATGTATATATAAAAGCGCTTGCGAATCATTGACGTAGGTCATGAAATTCATTGCTTTTTTTCCCTATCATTCCCAATCATGGATGCCATCTTATTCTAAAATTAGTTCCGCTGTTCCCCTTTCTCGTTTATAACATCTAAATTGATTAGCGAAGCACGCGTGAAAAGAAACTTTGCAGCTGCATCTATAATTGGTAGAACAACTAGAGCGATTAGAAGCAGAGTTTAGAGTTACCAAATGGTATTTCGGTGTTCACGCCTCTCAAATAAATTATAATGTTGGATTGGGAGGTCCTCAAGAAGCCTATTATTCTTCAATTCATTCTCCTCTTCGTTTCATTGTAGACCACACCGCATCGGCTTCTTTCAAATTAATTATGCATATTTACAGGCCCTTGTCTCTGATCGATCAAAATATGCTCTCTCTTTTGAGAACTTTCTTGTTGCAGCTTCGAACAATGCTTATATCGAAAATTGTCTTTTGGTCCACGAAATATTTTTGAACACATCAAATTTGATTATTACTGCCTATGGTGGAAGATATATTATTTTAGAATTCTGTTAGTGATATAATACTAATACTATATTAGTTGCTTTCCATCGATAGACAAAAAATAATATATATAATGTAGAATTGTTAAAGGAATTTATGTCGGTATGAAATAAAATAAAAATATATAAAATTATGCCCCCATTGAAAAGAGAATGTGCTGCTAAACTTAAGACAATTTAAACTGAGGAAGGATCCACGAAATTTGTTTGGAAACCAGCCGGAGTGGTCTCGCCTAAACTTTCCCGCATACGCCCTAACACGGGTGGGTAAAAAAAAATACGCCAAGCGGTAGTAACACGCTCTACTCCTAACACAGGTGAAAAACGCGTCAGGGGTCGTGCCTTTTTTTTGCGTCGTAGAATGGTGAAGAAAGCGAATATGCAATTTGAACGCCTTTTTTTTCAACTGATTGAATTCGAAATTGGACACAGATCTACAATTAAGCTTAGAAGACCACATACTAAATTTCATTTATCTAAGTCATTTAGTAGTCTCATTTAGAAGTTATCATATTCACTAGCGTGCGATTATACAGACCAACAGACAGTCAATATTTTGACGCATTTCGTCCAACCTTCGATACGGACCTACATTCCTGATGATAAAATTGTGTACCAAATTTTATCTATTTAGCCATTTAAATTTTTGAGTTATCGTGTTCTTATGAACACGGACAGACAACCAGACAGACTTCCAGCAAACGGATTTTGTCCAAAATTTGATATAAACCTACAAATTATGTGTCAAGATCACACACCAAATGTCGTCCCTCTAGCTCTAATAGTTTTTGAGTTATTGTGTTCACAGGCAGACAGACAGACAGACATAATTCCAAAATCGTGTTTTTGGCTCTCAGGGAGGTCTAAAACGTGGAGGTTCATCAAAATCTCGAGTTCGATTTTTTTTTTTTTTAATGCTTATAATACTTTCTCTTTGTATACTTCGTATACGAGAAAGCGTAAAGAAAGATAAAAGAAAGCGTACAACAGTGTTCTGTGTCCCCTATTGCAAGCAGATAGAAACATAAAATCTGGCATCACAGAGGAGGATATAGTGGTATTTTCAAAATAGCAGAATATAGAGGAAGTGCAATTTTAATTTACTGCTGAACGCACCAATGATGAATGAGCCCAAATGAAATGGAAAAATCAATTGCGGAAAATAGGCTAGTTCTGTTTTCTGTGGCAACGGACGAAAGCTGCCTTCATGTGCATACGCTACCTCTCATGATAGATTGTTTTCCTATTTCAAAATTTTACAATGTATCGCAATTAATTAGAATTTATTTAGATATTTTATTACAGTCTATACCATTTTTATTAGAATTTATTTAGATCTTTGATCACAATCTAATTTTAATTAGATTTTATTTAGATCTTTGATTACAATCTACTTTAATTAGATTTTATTTAGATCTTTGATTACAATCTACTTTAATTAGATTTTATTTAGATCTTTGATTACAATCTAATTTTAATTAGATCTTTGATTACAATTTAATTTTAATTAGATTTTATTTAGATCTTTGATTACAATCTACTTTAATTAGATTTTATTTAGATCTTTGATTACAATCTATCTAATTTTAATTAAATTTTATTTTGATTTTCTGTTTGAGTAACTTTGGCAAAAAGATTTTTTTTAAGATTGAAAAAAGTAAAAAATGTTGATTAGGGCTAGATATTGATTAAACTAGATATATAAAATATATACTATCTTATATATTCATTTTATATTCTTTTTCGTGATTTTTTGAACCGGATATGCTAGGTTTTTATATTTTTCTCAGGTATAAGAAACAAATGAAACATATGTCCGTAAGAAACGCCATTATATCCCCAAACGAAGTTGAACAATAACGAAGTTATTTCTAGAAGTTAATGAATTTAAAATGAATCAATCTAATTTCGAAATAGGGCTCAGAAGGCTTTTACGCCAGAACGATCATTAATCATTATATAGGATAAACATTTCCTATTTATAGATCATGCAAACGACCAACGGTTATTTTTCTATAGCTTGGACCTGTACGTTATGCCATTATATTACACAATAGGTCGAAAATTATGACTCGCGTATTGTCAATCTAGTAACACCGCCGCATTGAAAAAAATTCCGAAGATCCAAATCTTTTTCATCTTCGAGAAATCGCTCCTTTATTTTCGAGTGATTTTTCGAAGCGAGTGATCGATATCTGTTGCAAAGCCATAATAAATGGCCTGTCAAGGCTACTTAACTCTGAATGTTACAACCAAGCGTTGTCAGGAACAGTGATACCTGTCAGGATGATGTGGCAGTGATTCCTAGTTAAGAAATTGATGATAACCGGGCTTTTCCAAATCACGGTGAGAATGGGAGGATGAGGCGGTGATCAAAGGCTCAAGTGGGAGAAGATACCCAAGATATTATTATAAATGACTTTAGAGGAAGATATCAAAGTTGTGTGTAGTGAGAAATGTAGTGAATCATAGAAAAAAGCTAATGAATGATTCGTCTATAGGTGTTAAAAGGATATCAAATAAAGTGCGAGTGAAAGATAACACTATGTTTATATTAACGATGAATGAAATAAAGATATCTGTTATGACACAGATAAAGTTTGTTAGGAGATAAGATAAGGTTAATTATGCTGATACTTTTCATTGAGAGTTACTTTAGTTACTCTTGTAAAAGTATTTGTATGTAAGAATCCAGACGCAAGTTCATTGAAATGGTTAACTAAAAAATGACGCTTTTCACAGAAAAATTTTCAACCTGCAAATTTTATATTTTTACTGATTGAAATATTTGTTACAGAAGATTTTCATGCTTAGTTTAGTAAGTTAATAAATAGTTGTCACATTACGTTAAATCGAACAGACAAAGCTACAAAGTTTAGTTTAATTTAATTATATTTACGTCCCGTTTAGAAGCAACACGAGGGTTATTTTGGAACGGACCTCGTCATTTTGAACCGACGTCAGATGACGAGGACGACACCTGAGCTGCCACCCCCTTTCCAAGCTTCCGCACCACATCAGAAGGGGGACGTTTGGCCACTACGTATGATTTAGCGTGCACCATTCCTCATACACGGCAGATCTTCGGTGCAATCGGGTTTCGAGCCTGGAATCCTCCGGCTCCGAGGTCGGGGCCTTACCACTAGGCTACTATGGCCCATAGCTACAAAGATAGTTATTAATGAAAACTAAGATTTGTGATTCGGGCAAGGCTTAATCAGACTACTCCAGGAATTTAACGGAATCAATTCATGTTCACATGATACGGGACAAGAGCTCTGAGCAGATAAAATTTTAGAAACTGTGGCGCATCTTGCAAGAGGAAAAACATCGGACGTCGCAGCCAAGCCTATTTCAGCGTAAGTTGGATATTGGATGACATGCGCAGCTGCTTTTGCTATATGATTATGACTTCGCATGGATTGAATCCATTATTATAGTCAACAACGGAAAAGGGAGTTTTCTAGATAACGCTATGTTAACTACTTGAGATGTCGCGAAAGTAGAATTAGAAGGATTTGTAGCAATGTCCTAGTTAGAGGGAGAAAAAAAGGATATCGAGCAGGTATGTATAGATTTCTGCAAAGATTTTGGTAAGTTAATCTGATCAAAAATTATATCACACCGCAGAAAAACCAGGAAGAAAACCATCCATGAAATCAGCCTGATACTATCTTAACTATACCATTAGAACGTACAGTCTGTCGAATTCCTAGCCTGATTTCTACTTTAGTTGAGCTATATACTTTAAATTACGATGTTCTAAAACTCGGGAATTTAAAACTCTTGACATTAACTGTATAAAATATACATTTCAGAGAACAAATTAGAATTTTCTTCCTAAATGAGTAACGCCAAAACGAAAAACTTCGTCATTATAATGATTTGAAACAAAAATAAACCGCATATGAGCAAAAAATCATTCTTTTAGTTGCCATATTCCAAGGGAAAAATAACTTACTAAATCTCAACTTTAAATTCAAAAATATCAATTTTTTTCAATAAATAAAATGGCATTATAGCAGTAAAGTGTTAAGCATGGTGAAATCTAACTTGGAATAGATAGTTTAATCAAATGAAGGGGTATACAGTTACCAATTACTTATCTATATGCTTCAGATTGAGTTGGTTTAAAAGCAGAGAGATAATTTATTTTGTGAAATTAGTTTAGCCGCTATCATGGTTGCTAATAAAATAATATGCGTGTCTATTATTAAAATTGCTTTCATAACTAAAAAAAATGTTCTTTTTTCATGTGGGTTTCATTTTCAAAATTCTTCATCCATATATCATATTTTTTCCAATTTTGATAAAAGACACGATTTTTATATTCAATTTCTTGAACCACTATTTATTAAAATTCCGCACGCGTCGTATTCTCCAAGATTTTTCATCACAGAGGAAAAACTTAATAAATCTTTCGATCGCAACAGCTCAGATTTGAGCCATACAAATTAACTTCATCAATCTCTTCCAAAGAAGAAACTTTTAAAGGGACGCTTCGGATTGCAAAATCCATATTTTGACTTTGAGAAATGGTTGGAGAACCGAGCGTCAAAGAAACTAGGACTTTTATATCATGTTTCCTAACTATATACATGAGGATGGAGACAGATGATCCGAGAGAGCTAACTACTATAGATTTGCATGAAACCAGCGAAAAGACGGCGGTCAAGCTTTATGCAAAATTATAAAATTATATATTAAAGAAACTTTTTTTTACAGTAAAGTATCTACTGAATTTTTTGAAATTTCAAAGTTGGTGCAGAGTGGCTGTAAAGAAATTGAATACATGAATATAATTATCAATTTCACATTTTTACGGTGACTAAATGTCTCAAAAATTTGGGTTCCATGGGGAGGAAAAATTGGGGTTCACACGTCTGTCCCGTTGTTCGGAGAAAATTTTAAGAAATCCTGAATTTCATTTTGATAAACTATCTACTCTTTTATGCATAAAATATAAGTACCATAGGGAGTGTTTCCCCTCTTAACTTTCTCGTATAGGGTAATGTTGCTTAAGTCGAACCCCTAAAGAAAAAGGTCTACAAATTGCAGAATTTACTAAATCAAGGATTAAATTTTGCATTATTCACAGCTTCTATGAATATTTCAGATGTTTATTGCAAAACAGTTCAAAATGCATGCACTCTGTCGAAGGAAATAAATATATCTTAAAGTACTTACATCGGTACGACTAAGGAAACCGGTTCTTAAGTCGCACATATGTCCTAAGTCGTACCTCAGAAGCAAACGAAGTAAAAACACTTTAAATCACTATTTTTTGAGTAAACTCTTCAGTCTTGAGTTAATCTTCGGTCAATCCTTTCAGGTTTTCCAAATTCATAATGTTTATTTAGTTCTAGAAGGTGACATCGCAGTTTCTGTTTAAGAATATTATACTTTCTTTGAAGCCCATATCACCATTGGGTAATTTTCATAACGCCTCGTACATATCTTCTTCTCTATAAATACTATCGCTACGTTTTGCCACGTTTATGGACCCTGCCTAAAAATTAAAAAAAAACACACACACACATTTCGCATAACATATTTAAAAGAACAATATTCTCTTTCTATAAATAATGTTTCTTTAGATGTGCAAGAGATCCTTAAGGCTTAACTGGTATGACCTAAGCCTCGCTTGCGGTACGACTTAAGTAACGGCAAGTGTAAAATTTTAAGTAAGCATCATAAAAGAATGAATTGAACCACAGCGCCATTACTGCATAAAAGCAACTATTCAAATAGCACAGAATGATACCCTAAAAATAATAACATGCTATTAATAATATTATTGTTCTATGTCTTACGAAATATCCACAAAAACTATAAGAAAACTACCGAAAACTTATTTTTCTTCGAGGTTAGGTTGTAACGCATCGAAGCTCCATTCTAAATAATGGAATTAACATCGCCGATGCTAGTAGTCATCGCGCTGCCATCAACATTGCTGATTCGACGTAAACAAAATCAGAAAAGAATAGGTGCGACTTAGGCTGTGATACGACTTGGGCAACCGTACTCTACTTAGATAATACGGCGTGTTTTGTGTTTAGCTTCGTAATATAATGGAGGAAACCGAGAATGCATCTGGGACCTTTTCTTGTAGACTGAGTGGATCAAAAATTTGATATTGATATGCCATTTTGGTGCCAAGATGACATACGAAATTCCATTTATCTACGTTGCTGCGTTTTTGAGTTTTATTGGCTTCATGCACACGGATGGGCAGGCAGACAGACTTCCTGTAGAACGGATTTCGTCCAAAATATGATTGAAATCAACAATGTTTGGCGCAAAAACCACGCACCAAATTTCATCCGTCTATCTCATTCCGTTTTTGAGTTATATTGTTCACGAGCAGACCCAGTAGTCGACGACAAACATGCTTAATTCCAAAAATGGTTTTCTTTCTGATTTAGGAATGCCTAAAATGTGGGGCATTACCAAAATCTCAAGTTCCATTTTTTTAAGAATTCGATGCTTTTTCTTTCTGTTGTTTGCAGGCGAAAAAGTACGGAAGCCACGATTGCGCAAACATTGTAAAAGAACGAGAGTGCCTATAGGCATGCACATTGAGGACAACTAATAAGTAAGACATTGGCAAATGACATCATTCACGATGAGAAGAATTGCACAATGTAGAAAAAAAGAATTAATAATTTAATTTGAATATGAAATAATTAATAGTAGTAGGAAATTGTGTCTACTCATCGCAAAAATGCTCACTAGCAAGAGTTAGTTACAACATATGCAAAAGAATACTTCGCAACTGATGTTTTTCCAATGAAGGGCATTTATCTTATGTGCTCCAAAGCATTTACCCAATTAAATAAAGAACCCTTATGATATCGCATTATTTTTATGACAGCTATATAATATCATTGTTTAATAAATTAAATGTTTACATTTTGTTAAAAAAGTTTATAATCATTCGACAATATTTTAATGCTTCAAAAGGATCTCTTACTCTTTATAAGTATTAAATTTAAATCTCGTACCCAGATTCATAAATTCTGACATCATAATTAGGATGTTGGTTTATGGGAATCAATTTATCGTCATTTTTATTTGGTATTTAGTTTCAAATAACAATGTTAAAATAAAAAGAACTGTTTAATGGGATTAATCTGTGGAAATCTCTTACGGAAGTAAAAAAAAACCTTATTAAATGTAACAATTCTACTACAATATTTTTTAATATTAATCATATACTATTGATCTATTATTATTATTTATTGATCATATACGATTTTGAATAGACTTTCTTTATAGCAACATTCGATTTGGTGGTTGCTGATTCTACAAATTAATCTTTCAAAAAGAGGACATATTGTTGTTAATCTGTATTATTGTTTATACACGATAGAAAGTTTCTTTTGTGAGAATTATGTTTGACACATCAATGAAAAGATATCAGTAGCACCATATATGTTTTCTCATCTAAGAAAGAATTCGGTGAGCAAGATGTTTCTACGACATAGTAATGTTGCATACAAGCGAAATTAGACACAAGATTGCCTGAAAAAAAGAGAACCTTTAGAACAGAGATCATTTACTAATATTAAATTTTTTATAGTATCTAATATTTAAGTTACATGAAAACATTCTCCGTTTTATATTAGAACAAATAACTTTAATACTGCGAAAAAAAGACAAATATTCAAATTGAGCTCATTTGAATTCGACGAAAATAGGCTAATGTGTTTATTAGAATATACTTAATCGTGTTAGAAAAATTTAAAAACCAAAAAAGAAGCAACAATACGCATATTTCCCATTTACTTCAGGAAATTATTCAAGTCACTCTACTTTTTCCTACTTTCCATTCTAATTTAGTGATCTCTAACGAGGAACTGAAGTTTCAAGAATTATCGCTGGAATAGCTTCTGAGCGTTCCAAAATGTTCAGTCAGTGGCTGTGCGTGTATCTTTCAATTACACATCTCATTATAAACATCAGACGCGCCAGTTTTGATGTACGAGACGCAAACTTTCCTTCCTGGTTCTTCTTCTGTAACCTTATAAAGGCAACTCCAGAAGTCAGCTAGTTATTAAACCCGTAACATATACCGAACGCACAAAGCGAGGGTATAGCCGCCTCTCATCATTATTATTATTAATAAATGGCATCAAAAGAAAAAAAGAAAGTGGCAAAGTTTGAAAGAGATACCTATAAATATTTTTGTTCTTCACAGGCATATTCTGAACCTCGTTATGCATGAAAACGAGACGGATGGACGGACTGCCTGCCCTGCCCTAACAGGAAATCCAACTGCCAACGAATCACTAGAAGGCCTATCTGCTGTGGATAGAAGTTTGCTTACAGGGTCATGCACTTCTACGGTCATCACATTGATTGAGTGGCCAATCGAGGTCCGAATTATTGGTTAAAGATTTACACCTCGACTTGAGGAGGGATATTTCTTTTTTGTTTAATTTTTCCTTCGTCTTTTATTATTATTATTATTTTTAAAACTTTTTTCCGTTTTATTTGTTATTTATTATATTTGCGTTTTTTTCCTTCCTTTGATCGGCTTGTTAGGTAATGAGAAGCCTTTTGATGAAACTTAATTTCTGTCGTGTCACACAGACCGACCTCGTTTCTGTCGGCACGAAAATTGGCTGTTTAAGAATGCGAGAAATTAATTTTTTTTCAACGCTGCGTACTGATTCATTGCGTAAAAATTTCAATTATACGACCCGTACATGGGTAAATTAAAACCATTGACAGTGAAAATCATATCATGTTTCATAGTTTAGAAATCATTAATTCCTAATTCGCAGTTTTGTTATTTAAAAGTGAAAATTTATAGTAATATAATAACGTGAAGATTAAGCATTCGTAGTTATCATTGAAACTAACAAAACAGTAGATCTGAGCTAAAAATAGTTTTTGTGTAGGTCAGTTTAACATCCATTTTGCCGTGATGGATTTGCAATTTTAAACGTCTGTAATTAAGTTCTTGTAAAAATTACCATATACTAGCACGTGAGTTTCTTATCAGAACACATTTCACCTTAATGTATCATCGGTGGCAGACGTGTGCAAAAGAGAATAATTGATTATGATATTGTATCCGATCAAAACTTAGCTTTTAATAAAATCTTATTTTTCTTTTAATCTCTCTTACTCTTTATACCGTGACCGTTAATTAGGAAACACTTCTCTGATAGAAATAAATGTGGAATTCTACTTCTCTACTCTTTCTCTGTGCTTTAACCCATCTTGTGTAGAAATGAAGAAGAACAGAAAAGACTCAAAGAAAGCATTATAGTGCTGATCGTTTATCAAGTTAGAAAATTTTTATGCAGGTTAGAAATGATATTAAAGAAGCCACAGAGTGACCTTGTATATCAAGAAAGCATTCCAACGAAAAGTGACTGAGAGTTCCATAGCAAGAGAGTGAACTAGATTAACTATAGAAGACTACTCTTAGAATCGCAAATTTATAAAGTGATATTTGTTCATAAATTTTATAAAATTATGAAACAAATGTCTTGGTTTAGAAAACATCATTACACGGATATAATATTACAATATTATTTTTTTTTATCGTACTTCTCTTTACTGTTGGGACGGTAGTTTTAATAATATTTGCATAAAGTTTATGCCTTGATCACTGTAATGCCTCTTTTAACCTTGGATTATCGGAATTATGTTGTAAAATTCCTAAAAGAATAATGATTCAGGAAAGAATTAGACTGCAAATAAGAATAATATACAAACTTTGGTTAGACTCTAGAACATGGTGCTGCGCCAGCACCAAAAAAAAAAATCTTTCGCCAACCGTTAGGTTATGATGTCTGCCATTATAACAGTCTTAAATGTCCGAAATCTAGCATCAAACTTGGCAAATTATCGCTTCAATTTTTTTTAAACTGAGTTTGGCGACTGTACTTTGCTCTCGAGTTCCATCTAACCTCAAAGTATTACTAAATATTGCAATCCTAATATATTTTTTACATCAGCAGAACACGTAATAAATATTGAATATTTAAGATTCTTCTACAGCTTCGATACATAATTACCAAAAATTCTGATCCACTTGCATAAATCATTTTCACCGAAAACCATTCAAGATATTTATCAAATACTAAAATTAGCAAGAGAAGTTAAACTAAATTAAAGTAAAAAAGCCCCCCAAAAATGGAAAGTGGAATCAAAAAACAAAAATTATAAATATAAAACCAAAAAATACCAATAGTATAAGGGAAAAAAATAAAGAATATTAAAAATAAATATTAAAGTACATCGTATTATGCTCGGTATTCTTGATAAAATGCAAAGCCAAATTCCTCCATCTTGTTTTAGTTTTTCACTTTGTTCTATTCAAGATATTTATAATGTGCTTAACTTAATTACACATATATAGGTATACAAAGTTAGAAATGAAAAATACTTTTCTTACTTTCCCACTTATTTTCCAAATCAAGAAAAGAAAGCGAAAAAGACTCACCTGTAAAGACACAAAAGAAAAATATAAGATATTATACAGAAAAAATTAATTTCAATTCATTTAATTTTAAACAGCATATTAAAATACAAATACAGTTCATTAATACACATCAGTGAGGCAATCAATATGAACAAGAAATATATAGAGTTAATTGTAAAATTTACTGTTGATAAAATTGCTAACATAATAGCCCAAATCTGTCTCTCGGCAACGCTCTGACGTCATCAACAATAAACCATAGTACTGCGAGACGTTAAACAACATTATTTTATTGTTAGAGAACCTAAAGTTCAGTAATTTTAAATTTAAAAGAGTAACTGTCGTTCTAATTTTAAATTTAATAGCTCTAAAATAGTGAAATAAAATTTTCTATCCATTGATATAAAATTTATTTCGTTATGATCAATAGTTCCCGAGAAATTTTAAATTATATTAATCATATATTTCAAATTAATTTCCGTTTGTTAATAGAAAGTAGTAAATTAAGTCAGTGGAATATCATGCGAGTGATATAGATTGGACGCCACGATGCATCTGTTTATTTATTGAAATCGTCATGATTTAATTTGATAATATTGTTTGGCAACGTTTCACAAGCAGAGAAGTGCTTTGTTTTGATTAGAATTTGAAAACTAATGCATTTGAAATTTTAACTTTTGACTTACGTTTGACAATCTGAGAATTTCATGGTTATTGAATTATAATAAAATTGTTAAACAACAAAAAATACTTCACACGGATTATTGTTTACCAAGAGGTTTTTTTGAAGAAAGATATATGTAAATAATATGTAAATAAAAAAAATATTTCCTATCATAAAACATGTTTATTTTATTTGTTTTCAATCGATGTTAAACATTTCTATCGCATATATATCTATCTAAACACCTCAAATTTGACGGGAAATCTCTCGAATGAAGATTGGCAATTTGCACCCGTCATGCCATGACAGGTGATTTTCTAATTAATAAATAATTATTGACAAAAAATGACAATAAGATTTCTTAATAATACGAACAATTTTTGTTTCTTTAATATAATGATTCATTTTTCATTAAGATTCATTTTTTAAGTCAGAATTTTGCTGAGGAAAACTATTCTAACAGAACCTTGAATTTAACTTCTATTAGATAGAGAGGGTCAATAAGCTTCAGAATGCTTGATGTATTTTTGAAGGATAACGAAGAACCAGTTCTCAGTACACACAAAAATCAGCTAGTAATAACATGTAATCAAATCTATTTACCAAAATTTCTCTGACTTAACATAGGATTGCTTATTGCTGTTGATACCATTTTCTATATTTTAAAATTCATTAACGTGGAAAATAACTTTATTTAAAAGCTATCCTTTCGCTACCTGGTAATTTCAAAGATGTGAAACAACTATTTTTTCTGAAATGATTACGCCAATTTAAATGCGGTTTCAACACTTTCATCTGTTATAATTTGAAGGCGGCGAAAATCCAAGAAATCGAAGGAAATTACAATAATAAAAGTGCATTAGGTCTTCCAATAAAAGCAAAAGGATGTAGTCTTTTATGAAGATATTTTATTTCCAGAATAAGCAAACACCTATTATGTCTGAATTACTGAGTTTAAAAGAAACGTCACTTTTCGCGAGTAGAATTGACAGTTTATGTTAGTTTTTTAGAATTAACCATGTATGCTATTTTTCTGATTTCTTTCTCGTTTCATTCTTTTGTAAAAAACGTTGAAACTCCAGGAGGCTTGAAGTTTTTTTCTATTTAAAGCCTGCAGCTATTATGCATTTTCACTTTCCGTCTTATTTTGCTAGTTATTTCTGTTCGCATTATCCAGTTTGCAATAAATCAAAGTGTTTTTAAGAGTTTTGTAATTATGTCATCAACATGGTAAGCACGTATCTAGAGTGTTTTGTTACTATTTAACTATATTTATATTTTGTTGGTCGCTAGCATTTAAAAACAAGTTTTAATCTTGGAGATATACATAGTAGAAAATATTTCAAAGCAAGACAAAAAGAAGCACTCTATTTTCTAATAGCTTTTAAATTAGCAGTTAAAATTTAATACTTTCTGCAATGTTGAGCGAGAAATAGAGCATTTTACAACTTGTAAAGGTAGAAGATTAAGAAAAGTTTTTAAATAAAAAATAAATACAGTTGGTTTAAAAAATGAACACTTTTGAATAAATCGTGTTTATTTCACAACTTTTCGTGTCAAATGTTACATTAAGCACACATAATTCATACAATTTTTTTAAGTGTAGTTAAAATAAATTTCAAATTTAAAGCTGCTGACTTGCTTCTATTATAATTAAAAATTTTAAATAAACTATTCAATTTCATGACAAGAAATTAAGGAACTTAATATTTCAAACAATAATTTATCACTCTTCGGAGTCATCCATTTTAAGTGTTATTATGACGGAAGTGTTCTTTTGACATTATTTTTTTTTACTCCTCAAAGAAAAAATTACAAGATTGAGATTATAAATTAGTTGGCTGCATTATTTATTTCCCGCTATCGATATCTTCATTGTTTAATTCAATCAATCAAGATTGGTTTGTGTACATGAGTACCAGTGTTAGGCACTTCTGCTCATTCTCAATTACTGATGAATCCAAAGAATAAAAAACACATAGGAAACAGCAAGATTGAATATGAGATAAATAGGAAAATAAAAAAGAGAAATAACCTTTTAGAATACAATTTTATTGTGAGTGATATGGATTTTGTCAAAATTTTAATAATCACAGGAGGGAGTCCGTATGATATTGCGAAACAGATTTATTATGGGGGTTTGAGCGGAAGGAACCATTTTGTAGTTTTGTAGGAGAAACTGTATTTAGAATTGTTGTGAACGAAAAGAACTTGAGAACGAATAAGAGGATTTGGAGGATCTAAAATGCCTATAAAAAGATTTCAGCCAGTTTTGTGAAGTGGTTTTCTACTCTTTCTATTCTCAAGTCAGAGTGTATTACCGAGTTTCTTATGTACCAGGGCGCGTTTGTTATTATGCGAAGATTATTAAATTCAGAATTGATTCAAATCTATTAACATTTAAAAGTCCGTTCATTTACTGGCGACAATAGACTTATTTAATTTTTTCGTGAAA
This sequence comes from Araneus ventricosus, assembly GCA_013235015.1. Taxonomy (NCBI): domain Eukaryota; kingdom Metazoa; phylum Arthropoda; class Arachnida; order Araneae; family Araneidae; genus Araneus; species Araneus ventricosus. The sequence continues at coordinate 1,534,704 of BGPR01000067.1, forward strand.
TTAATTTGGCCTTATTTCAAATCTTGCGTGTGATTTTACTCACATTAAAATTTCAGATAATCTCAGTCAAAAATTTAAAGTTATTTCTATTATTGTGGCTATCGTCTGCCCATCATGAGTTCGCGCTGTTCCATTTACTGTGGAAATTGGTGCAGTTGATTTCATTCATTAGCTAATTCTAAACGATAAATTTTGGTGAATAACAAAAATTTCATAATTTCTTTCCCTTTTATTAATGAATACATTTAGCTCTATGTAAAGTGAAAGACGGAATTAATCAATATACTTAACAGGTTATGTTGATTAAAGTAAAGCACCATTTATACGTCTTTCAAGGGACTGATGTAAAACGACGTATAAATGAAAAGACGTATAACTGAAATTTTAATAAACAACTTTGATTATTACAAATTTAATGCTATTAATGCAAATTCAATTCTCAATTTAAAGATAGTACTAGTATATTACTATATAGCATTGAAGACAATAATGAAATTTTAGAATTAAATATTTATAAAAAAGTGAGAAAAAATACCTTTATTGCATATCTTGAGTACTAATTATGCATATCGTCGCTTAACAAGCAACACCATCTACCCCAATTTTCGAAGTTTTGCAAGAAAAAGAAAAAAAAACTGTTTTTTTAAAACAATAGCTCAAATTCCTGAAATTTTTTTCACATTTGATATGAACATGAGACTGCATGCTCATACCAGATGAGAAAAAAAAAATTCAAAAGTTCGCGGTATTGTTTGCGAAAAATTTAGTTTTTTTCTTCCTCTTGCAAAACTTCGAAAATTGAGATAGGTGGGTGTTACTTGTTTGGCGACGATATTTTATACGATTTATATACATGCAGGTAGACGTTTAATTAAAGAAATCTTTAACTTCGTCTGATGTGCTGATTGTCTGTGAGTATCAAGTACAGCATTATGAATCGAATTAAGTTCATTGAATGTTTTTCACTATTCTTTTGACAAAAGAAATAAGTTCGAAGATTTTCTATGGAATCTATTGCGTCTTCAAAGAGAGGTGGAATAACTTCTTCATCATCGCTTAAATTAGCACCAGACAATTTGTCTTCTATTACTTCATCAATTGTGAATAATTTCGAAGTCATGATATTTTTATCACAGTTCACATGCTAGAAAGGAGGAAAGTTTCACATTTTAGAACGGGGGAAAACGACGTATAACCGAAGCTTTGCGTCGTATGAATGAAGTACTTGATCATTACAATAAATACAAATGAATCGGGACCTGCGATGAAACAGAGGTATGAAGAGATGTATAAATGGGAAACGTATAAACGGCGGTTTACTGTACCTGAAAGGAATTCCATTGTTTGTTTAACCGATATCATGTTCATTTAGTGACCTCCGTTGCAAACCTCCGTAAGTAAAAATATTAATTAATATTTATAGTTAACGGACCTGCTCTTTACTGATAAAAAAATAACAGAAGATTATTCACCTTTAATCCGAAATTTCATGATGATGGTCTCGAATCATATACCGATAGTATCATCTCCGGACTCGAAAACTTTTTGGTTCGAGACCTTATTCCTCGAAACATCTGCGGTACAAGCAGGCCCATGGCCTATTAATCTATCGCGCTTTGGGTAACCCGTCCAGTAACAGCTATGATGTGGAAGACTGGACTGGAAGAATCATATTAGTCATATGACCAGACATAAAAAATTGGAGGCCTGTCTCGAATAGTTTTCGTTTGTGACTTCTTAAGCGAACATTCGTCTGATAAATCAATCATTAAGCCAGCACACCTCACCATTTTATGCTAGTTTTTAACAATCACTTTAAATGATATTTCCCCCACACCACTCCTTCCAATGAATTTCAGAATTTAAAACAATTAATATCAAATTACCTTTCGTGTGATGTATATATGAAGTTTTAAGGGTGATATTTGGTTTTGCATGAACATAATGTTTATATTTTCTTATTTTGGTTTCAATGGCAAGTTCTTTCCAATTTTTTTGCCAAGGGTTCGATACATAGCTTTTAATACATAACCATTATATATTTATACTTTCTAACTACATATATTTTTTCGTAAGGAGGCTGTATTACAGATTGGGAATCATTGCTTTAAACCATAATTTCCCAGTAGAAATAGTTAGCATTTGTTAAGTAAATAAACCACATCAGTTCACGCTGCAGTCCGAAATCTGAACTTGTGATGAATAGATTAAACTCTCTTGTTGTATCTTCTCTTTATTACATCACATCTAAATAAATGCAAGCACAATGTTTATAAATCAAATTTCCAGGCATCACTTTAATATCAATTCCAAATAGTTTTGATTAATACCCTAACCGTTTAGTTGAAAGAGTGTTGCTTGCACATTAAGAAGTGTTACTTTCAAATCGTATTGCTTGTTACTTAATATGCAGCAGAAGACAATATCATCCTTACATCAGCACGCAACATATAGGGAAATCCTTAGCAATGAAACAAAAAGATAGCAGAAGATGTTCCCTCATGTTTAAAAATCCAAAGTTCTAAAGCCGGGTAATGGAATCTTAATGGCTCTCACACAATGTCCTTAATGAGAATTTTATGGCTGTGGAACGAAAGGGAGGGTGGACAGAGGGGTGGAGAAGATCATCGTTTGAAGGTGCGAAGGTCATTTAGGTACCGTAGGATGAAAGTTTCGACCTGCGCAAGTTATTAGATAAAATAGCGCAAATTACCACGCCTAATTTATTCAGGTGAGAGTTTCTCATAAGAAATCTAAATTTTATAATCCTCTCGATTAATCAAAATAGGCTTATGTTAAATATAGCTCTTATAATTAAAAGACATAAGTTGTATGCGTCGATGAAATGGAAGACGTTTGGAATGTGAAGATTTCCGTTGTCAAGCTGTAGTGCAATAATGAATGGAGAATTTTTAAAGTCGCAGCTTAGTGAGGTTGCATTGCCAGAGGATCAAGAGGATCGAGTTGTAGACATGGGTATGAAGAAGACATGGGTATAGCAGTTTCAAACTGGTCACATCAGAGGAAAGAGCTTCTTAACCCTTTAAAGGACCATTTTTTCTATTAGTGTTTCATAAAAGAATGTCTTTGGTATTGAAATTCATTTAAAAAAAGAAATTCATTTAGTTTATTCGATAAACATTAATTTTTTGCTGATTAATAATTAATTATCAAGTTCAGACACTTCGTTATGGTTTGAGAAAAGAAATTGGAACATCGCGATTTTTGTTTCATCAAAGAAATTGTCGAGAGCTTATGACAATCTTAAAAAATGCATTTAAAAATTAATGAATTTAACGACAACAACACCGTATTTCAAGCTGAACTCACTGCACTTCACGAAGCAGTAATATACGCATCTCATCTGCCAAACCACAATACCTCTAAAATACACGTAGACAATAGAGCAAGTATCATGGCATCCTCCAATTCAAAGAGCACGTACGAAACAGCAAGAAAAATTTTCAAAATCCTCCTTTCAAATCCAAGAATAAAAGTCTCTTGGGTTAAAGCGCATGCAGGCAATATAGCAATGAGAGAGCAGACCAACTGACAAAAGACGCAACACAACATGGGCAACCCTATTCACATACTAAGCTTCCTAAACCGCACATAAAAGGCCTCCTCCGGAAGACGATGCTTCAGGAGTGGCAAACCTCATGGAAGAATGGCGATATAGGCAGGAAAATCTATAACATCATGCCCTCAGTTAGTTTCCGTCCCACTAACTGGATTAGAGAGGATGTCATCTTCTTCTCTCAACATGGACCTTTCCCTGCCTACCTCAAAGGGTCTGTCTGACAACTATTACTGCAGTTGTGGTGGAATTGGCACGGCACTTCACTATGCCACGGAGTGTATTTATACAGTGTCTTGGCATATGAGGAAGCCAGCACCAAACTTCGAACAAGAATGGCTGAAAAGGGTCGCCAATAACCTCGTCTCCAGGCAGAAAATTCGTGGGATTATCAAATTCATTAGCGAAAACAGATATCTTTTCCGGTCTCCTTCCTTTTCCTTCAACTTCCCAGCGAGCTGAACTAAGTAGCTCAACTACCGGACATTCCCCCCTCAAATAAAAGAAAGGTATTTCAACATCTAAAGAAAAGAAGACTATTACGAACTAATAGTGTAAAAGTGAAAATGCCTGTGCTGTACATAGTGTATATATTTCCTTCTTTTTGTTTTTCTTTTTCTTAAATAAAATTCCCGTGTCTTGCCCATCAAACCGTTCAGTGACCGGTCTGGTCACCGGTACGGGGGTAAGGGACGGCGTTCTGTTCTGTAAGTTTACTTACCACGACCTTATAAAAGGTTGATAAGGAAAATCAATTTGACCAAATCTTTGGAATAAGCTCCATATAACAAAATGTATTGTTTTCATACTTCGTGCATGTGCAGGATGAAAACAAGATGCTTATCTTTAATCTTACGATTCCAGAAAAGCGTCAGAAGTTGGATGTACATTTAAACTTTTTCGTTTGCAAACTATACGTAGAGTAAGTATTGTAATCGCCTAAGAATTTGAATTCGAGATTATTATGAGTTTCGACATCTTAAACCACTTTCAGATCAAGAAACACTTTTTCAATTATTTTTTCTGTGTGTATGTAAAAATGATAAACAAAAGAGCAACAAGCTAAATGGGTAAAATCTGGCATGCTTCCTTTTCTCTTACACTGTAAATCTGTTTTAAATTATAGACTAAATCCTTCAATGGGTGGGGAGAGGTATTATTTACTCGATTTCCTTCACTATACAATGAAGTTAAACAAATAAGCGCTATAGTTACCTAGATGTTAACGTGTATTCACATCCAAGAAAAATTATATTCATTTTTAATTATGATGTTCATTTACCACTGACCACTTTACTTTTAGCTTTACCACTGACGTCCATGCAAAATATTATATGAATGTTTAGTTATTGAGTTTATTTTCACACTCGTTGAGACTCCCTCTGGTTAATCTTGTGAACCGAGAAGAGTAACAAAAGATGCGACGTTGGATCTTCGCATGTAGAAAAATAAAAACACTAGACTGCCTTTAGAGCAATCCATCTAATAAAAAGTTGGCTAGATGAAGCCTACATATTCTTTTTTCATTCGGTGATGTGATCAATCACCGTCAACTTTACAATTATTCGAAATAGTGCCCAAATAGTAACTGTTCTGTTCCTTTTTTCATGAACATAGTTTTCTATATTTCAACGTTAGTTCTGAAATGAGCTTTTCGTTAAAACAATTTTTAATGTTCACCGAGAAAAGCAAATGTTGTGTCAAATAATTTTATTTCTAAATTAAGACTTTATTAACTATGTATAACGAAATTGTGAAATCTCGTGGCATAATTTTTGAGTCTGCTTAAAACTTAAAAATTTTGACCTTCTGTCGTAATTAAATATGTAAGAAAACCATCTTGTTTAGGTTATTTCCTAAAAGCATCTGTATTAAGTTAATTTTCTTACAAAATAATCCTTTGTTTAAGTGTCTTCTTTTTTCTGTATAAATGCTTGCGATCTTTCGCTAAAGTATTGATCAGATTTTCTGAACTTCAACCAGGTCGCCAATCTAGGACGCTAGATATGCAAAAGAAAGAAGTGTCTCGGACAAAAATTAAAATATTAGTGAACAACGAAATATTTAATTATAAAAATTTTTAAAACAAAATAGGAAGAATAAAGAAAAATGGATGAAATATTTTGTTACAATTTTTCTCTATTTTTCCTTCATACTGATTCTTCTACATAGATCATATTACGGAGACGGCATTCTATGTATAATAATAGTTAGAAAAGAGAATTATTCCAAAGCTAACTTCAAAAAAAACCTACTTAATTATTTTTATATGAACTATTTACTAATAAGTAAGAAACGGGACAATCCAGGATATTTAATTTAAATATGGGAAACTTCAATCCAGGACTAATTTTCTACGCGAGACAAAGAGTCGAAAATCGGAACTATCCAAATTAATCCGTAATGTCTGGTCAATTTATATGTACGCCGTAAATTAGGAAAGAGAATTCACTTGACTTCTGATTACAAATTAACTTTTTTAAAATAGCATTTATAAAATTATATCCATTTTTTTAATATGAACTATTTCCTTATACGTAAAATCTGGTAACTTCAATTCGAATTATAAAAAAATCCGGGACACTGAAATGTAGAACTATCTCGATTAATCCGGAGTATCGGATCACTTTAGCTGAAGGCTTCCTGTTTCATATATGAATTTTGTTCGAATCGATATTTTTGCTTCCATTCAATTTTAAGAATTAACAGAAGTCTTCTGTAGCAAATCTTGCAAAATGACGAGAAAATTTCTCTGCGTAACTGACTAGTATTTCTCTGCGATCGTGTCCATTTTTCCGATCATGTCTCCATGGAGTGTACTTTATACCATTTCTCTCAGACGCTTAAATAAAATGGTGTTTTATAAACATAAAACTGCTGAAGAGACTCCATTTTTTATTTGATAGTGATACATAGGGTGAAGAAAATATTTTTATTTCTAAAATAACTTTTTTTGTGGAAACCAGGAATTTAAAAAAAAATGTTTAAAAAGTCCTTGTTTAAAAGTAGTGGATAATAAAACATTTCTTATCTATATGCTGCTAAACAGCACGGTCACCATATCAAATATCATTACCAGATATAATTAAATAAATATAGTAATACTGTGGTTCCTAATTATAAAATGCTTAGAGAGATAAAGAAAGAATGAGTTGAATATATCGTCGCTTAAGAAACAACACCACCTACACCAATTTTTGGAAATTTCAAAGAGGAAGAAAAAAGCTGAATTTTTTACAACCAACAACAGATATTTCTGAATTTTTTTTAACATCTGGTATAAATATAAGACCTC